>JAHZNA010003860.1:0-12059 GCA_027743935.1 Sinodicranocentrus sp. ZH6 | reverse complement strand
CGCCTAGGAAAAGATTGTGAATTAGTTGGTATGAGTCCCAGCCTGTCTTTCGTATGATCTCTTTTCGATCATTGGAAGGACGAAGAAACAGAATTCCCCACCAGAATCCCAATGTGTAAATAATAAGTATAAGCCAATAGAAATTCAGGCACATGTGTTCACCAGCATGTTGCTCCGGCTGCATTTACATCACGTTGTATCTATGCCCAGCCCATGCGTGACAAAAATTGATGGGAGATGAGTATTCCTGTGTATGGGTTACTTTTTACACTGTTCGATGCAGATATTCAATGCGACCAAGTTGGGTAACTGCTTCAAACAATGAACAAGCAAAGAGAAATCTGCTGTAAAATGCGGAGACGAAAACAAACCTGCAGTATTAAATGTGAGAACCGAATTTCGGAACAATGGTTGAAATAACATAAGACCACATTGAAAAACTGTCTTCACTCGTATTTTCCCAATTTGTGTCACAAAAGCTGACGGATTTAATTATAAACGGTTTTTTTTGGATAGTTTTCCACGTGTTTTGCAAATGGATGGTCAGCTTTTAGCTAGCAGAAGCTATACAAATCCGAAAACTTTTCATGTCTCGGATTGCTAGTGACACAGGAAAACTCAGGTAGTCCAAAAGGGTCGCCAAAAAGCTGCTGGTTTTCCATTAGCTGAGAGTAACTGTCTTAGCCTTTTCAGGATTTTGAAACTAGTCTTAAGTTAACAAGGTCTTCGTCTTTCCCGAAGTGAGGAAGTGCCAAGTGGAAATAGAAATTGAGGCTATCACACTTCTAATTATTTTCCCATAAAGGGCACGTTCCATATACTGACGTGAAGTTGGAGGAAAGGAAATGGCAACAGGGGTGAGCGAAGCACAACTTTTTTAGGTGCCTGATTCCCGTTTTAACCTGCATCAACAAGCCCTACAAGTGCAGCATAAATAAACTGGCGTAGTTCTGGAACTCTTTGGAAACAATTTCCA
The DNA here is from genome assembly GCA_027743935.1 of Sinodicranocentrus sp. ZH6. Taxonomy (NCBI): domain Eukaryota; kingdom Metazoa; phylum Arthropoda; class Collembola; order Entomobryomorpha; family Entomobryidae; genus Sinodicranocentrus; species Sinodicranocentrus sp. ZH6. The sequence continues at coordinate 11,083 of JAHZNA010003860.1, read as the reverse complement.
ATTACCAACATACTAATAACTTAATGATTTCCAAGATTTCGAATTGTGCGTGCCCTCTGATTCAAAGCAAGTGTTCCCTGGAACAAGCTAAAATATTGGATTGGTATATTACAATTACCATACGCAGCATAAAATACACTACCGTAATTCCAAAATCGACCATATAGGTATACATCCGTCATTATAAAATGTAAGCTATTATAAGAAAGCCAACGAATTCACAGGTAACGTATCTAACGGCATACACCGACCGCCTTTCATACGTTTAAGCTGACGAAGTAAATTTTTCGATTTTGCCACTTCTCACCAGTTTTTTGGCATCAGATAAATCTACTTTGAGACTTAACATCAACCCGCCTTCCCAATTACAATGCCAGAAAAACGCATGATGACGCTTGGATAAGGATGTACATTGAAAGCTTCCCATAATATCTGTGAGATAAGACTTAATATTTTCGTGAAGTTAGATCAAAACCTTTAAGCAAAAACAAAGTAATTAATGTAAACAAAATACCATTTTGTGCAAAGCATTATTCACAATTTTAATTTGACCTGGGCATTGGTTTTTACGAGGATATGACACGTTGCCCATGGCGTAAAATCTAGTAACGTCGTTATTAAAGAGGACTGGACTACAAGCATATCTGGCGAAATCACTTGGAATGGATGGTACATGATAACATGTAGTGTAGTGGCCAAAAAGTTCCATAAATAAAAATGCAAACGAAGATAAATAAATTGAAAAGGTGATAACGTAATCTGGCCTAACAACATCACTACCCAGATAAACTTCGTTTGGTTTGAATTCTGTTTTAATTCGTCTAATATCCTCCATATTTAACGGTTGATTTTAGATTACATAATAGTTGACAAGCAGAGAAATACCGTATCATGTAGTATACATGTCCTCTTTCCGAACAACCACACCTTCCAGCAAAAAAACTTATCATGTCAAAATCAGTTAGTATTATTTAGCTGTAAATAATGTAAACTGTATCAACCAACAGAATCAACACTATACCGCTTTTAATTTGAGGAGCTAGTGAATTCATTGAAAGTGCACAAACCCAATTTAGTCATGGTAAAGTACATGCGGCAATGCATGACATATACAAGACAAGACACATCTAATTTGCCAGAATTGCAAACAAATTTTATTTCGTGTGAACGATTATTAAACGATTCCCCGTAAACATATATCATGAGATTTAACACCGGGAGGTGCATTTTTATAGTGTTAAATGGAGCGCAGCGATGCATCTTGCAGGAGTTAATGGAGGAGAGATGAATTTTAATAGTATTAAAGTTAGCGATGAGTCTTTATTTCAACGAGATTACCACAGGACTGCTTGTTAAGAATCAAACATAGGATTTATCGTGAGCCATACTCCCAAGGGCACGAATATTTTGAGATAATGATGTATAAAGATAGTATCTACGTTTTAAATACACCAAAATTCAACAATGCATCCCAACATTGAGCTCCTGTTTATATTTAGAACCTGTTGATACCTGGTATTTTACTTTCGAGTGTTGTTGACTTTTATTAATGAATATGTAAAATTTTTACACATGATTATAAAATGAACATAGCTAATATTGTTATTTATTTGTACATGACTCCGGAAGAGCAAAAGGCACAACTGAAATCAGTAGTTGCTAGTATAGTTTCTGTAAACTACAGAGCTAACAATTTGACATTTAATACCATTGCTGGCAATGAGGATACCAAGCAAGCTATTACTGAGGTTATAATAATGCCTGAAATGAATCAGATTGGTGTCGCAGCCGCATTAAAGACAGTTCTTCCTTTGTGGACCACCTGGCAAAGGTATTTCAAATAACAAATGTGTACTCTACGAATGTAAATTTCGATTAATGTCGTTCACTGACATGCCAAATGAAGTATGATTTAAAGTTTAATTTCTTCATATTAAGTGGACGTATAGTAGTTGAAAATCCATAGAATATTTTTTTAACGAATTTATCCTTTTGCAGGTAAATCATTGATAAGCAATTGCTCTGCTGGAGAACCAAAGAAGAACATTACTTTTTATGATGTTCGGCTTTCAAAATAATTTTAACTTTTCAATGAGAGCCAGAATTGTTGGTAGCAGAATTATTCGAACCTGCCTCTGCCAACCAGCCGGCGATTATTTTTGTGGATAAAATAGGTAGGTTCAAAATTGTTAAACCAAAAGATTGCCATCTTTGGATATAGATTTTGATTTACATTATAGATTCTTTAACAAGTAAAAGGTCCGATAACTATGATACCCCGTGTACTTATCTTAAATCAGAGCTTCTTACTTCGATTTCAAATATCGATAAAGATTCACTTGTTTTTGTGATTATTACGACGATCTTGTTTGTGAAATTGTTAAGTAAGTCATACAATTGCTTGGTGTATTCATACGTGTTTGCCCCATTTTAGCTTGTTAGGTTCTGGGATAACAAATTCATTCATGGGGTTCATTCATGGGGAAATCCATATCGACGTCGATAAAATTGGTCAGGATAAAGTCCTCGAGGAGATATAATATATAATGAGACTGAGAAACTTCCCGGTCGGGAGCAAGAAAATGGTACCTTTAAAGTCATAATTAGTGAAAAGACCTCTCATTTTGACTTAGAGGAGACGTCTACAAATGCTACTCCTATAGGCTTTGCTCATGTAACAAAATTCGTTAATCAACCTGACAATATTTTGACACGGGGTTTGGGATTGAGAAACGACAGCCTCTGCTACAAGTGCTATTATCGTCGGATGATACATTTAATGGTGTTCTTTCTCGGAATACCGTAAGTTTAAATCTTTATTTATTTTGTTTCCTTTATTTGGATTTTTCTCAGTATGATCAATTGTAATTTAATTTTAATTTTAAAGGTTTGGAAAGGTTTAAGTACCCAAATACTCTATGGAGGTATAAGCACTTTTTGATTAACCTAGCGGTGTTGCCATTTTCTACAAGAATGAGTATGTCCCGCCAAGTGATGACCCTTGTATAGGACAGTTTTGCATAATGAATGCATTGTGGTTCCATAAGAGACGTAAGACATAATTTACATAATCTTTCTCCTTAACATTCACTGATTGACAGATTTGTTTGTTTTGCTGATTAACGGTGTTGGCTGTTATGACACAGGCATATCTTTTAATTGGCGGTTTTTTACGTTGTCTTCAACCCACCATGAGGATCTGTCATTTCTTTCTATCAATAGTCTTCTCTACGGGTAACCCCAATTTTGGTGAAAATTCATATATTTTACATTGTTTCGACAGCAATTTTGAATAAATTTAAACAATTTTGTTGGTTTTAATCGCATGTTTTGCTATATTTCTCATAGGATTGTCATTAAAATGTCAGACGTAGAGAGACTTCCTAATTTACTTGTGAACTCCAATACAATAAAAGATTTGGAGTAATTTTCAAAAGCAAAATATTGGCACTGCATCCGAGATTTTTAAACGAGCATAATATTGGATGGCGTTATGTAAGTTCAATACCAATATGTTTATTAAAATGTTAGATGGTTCAAATGCCATCTTTTATATGTAATTTGATAAGATTATACAACGACCGTCTCCGTCAAAATGCGATCGCTGGAACCTTTAAAAACAACCAAAACCTAGTCTGCAAGGGACACAAAAGCAATGGGTAATGGAATTTTATATTCCTAGGATTCGAATGTTTTTATGTGGTGCATTTGTTGCATTATGTTTTATACTGATTTTATCTGTTTTTTAGTATTGTATACCATGGGGATGTAAGAAATAGCTCCAATGCCGAGATAGACGATTGCATTTAAAGATGGAATAATAAACCAAAGGAAGAGACGAACTTGGTTGATATTCATTCCAGGGTAATAATGAGTGGTTGTATATTACATAAATATTACATTTTTTAAATTACACTTTTGCTAATTGTGTGTTTGTTATGCGTTCAGGCGACGAACTTTTACAGCATTAAAGGGAAGAAGCTTCAGTTTGGGAAGCACGGTAAAGATAGGTGCCAACAGGTTTTTTCTGACGTGAATGACTTTCCTATGTCAGATGCCATAATTCTTGAAATTGATGAGGACCGAGAATGGCCAAGATAAAAGTTGAATGGAAGAAAAGGAAGTGGACGTTGATCGCATTTATCCAGGATGATGAGAGAATGTATCACCAGTTGTGTATCAAACTCATCCTAAACTTTATGTAATAGTACGTGAAACTTTGTGCTAACTGTCCTTTGAAGTTTTAAAATTGATTTTTTAGTTTGCTCATGAGACGTGATTTTCGATCTTGATAACCTTCAGGCTACTGTGAGCCAACGTGATATATTTTTGAGGCAGTTGGAGACTGAGAATAGTGACCTTAAGCGAAAGTTGTCCACACTTCAAAACCCATGTCAAACTATTGCTAATCTTGGAACAGCAACATTGGCATTAAATCAGTTTAAAATAACTGCTGACTTTAACGACTTGATGATAAATGAGTGTGGCTTTGATTCTGGTAGAGCGACTAAGCGTAGGAAGGCAGGTAGGAAGGACAAAGACTCTTAATGGACTCAAACCAAGGGAATGACTCATTTGATAAACGAAACTACTTGGCTAAAGGGTTTTTTGTCTTTGCCGTGAGTTACGTTGCTGTTCTTTCTTGAGCATGTGTCGGATTTCATTTAATATGTTAGTAGAAGTATAACAACATTTATTTATATAACGTTAATATACCACTTTTCAAAATATAGGTACATGAGTGATGTATACATGAAATGCTGAACTAAATAAAATATGCGTAAACACTTATTTTGTATTGTATTTATTTTTTATTAGTCTAAGCCCGAATTTTAGCTGTTTTTTTGTCAGCCTCTTTTATTCAGCTCTCCTTTACTTTCTTGTTCTTTTCACTGCTTTGTCTACTTCTCCATCAGTCAGCCAAGGACTTTTCATCCGCATATCGGTAGCAAGGATAATAGCTGCCCTCGTTTTTCTAATAATTTTATCTAGTGTAATTTTGGTGGCTTTTTGGTACTCCTGGCTTTCTTTATCCATACACCAGATGCGCTTTTGCCTTCGTTTACAGCGGAACTTTTTGCTCTTTTCAATCATTGTGGATACATCCTTTCTAGAAGGCAACTTTGGAATTTTTGATACACTCCTGAAATAAAAGGTGCGTATTAATAATTGTATTATAAATAACAAAACTATAAAACTTACCTTAAAACATTTTTCTTAAATTTTCATTGTCCATTTAGAATTTCAATGTCCATTTTAACTACTGTTTACTTGTTCAATAAGCATATGGATACAGCATATAAACTCACTATAGTCGGTTTAGGTAAAAGGCGCCGCCGGGTACGATTGTCAGATCCGGCTTGTTATCATAACAAGTAGCGAACTTATAATTCGTTGTCATCGCATTCCATGCTGGTCAGTTATGATATTGTGTAGACAAAGCAGTGAAAAGAACAAGAAATTATACTAGAGCTGTACAAAAGAAACTGGCATGGTTGTCTAACGTTAATTCCCCAAGATACAGGCAACTAACGGAAAAAACCCGCAAAAGCGAAATTGAATTGTTTGCAAAACAACGCTCAGAAATTCGTGCTGAAGAAAAAGCAAAGGGTAAAAAAATAGTTGAAGTTCGGGCTAAAGAAAAAGCTAAGAAATAGCTGAAATTCAGGCTAAAGAAAAAGCCGAGGCTGACAAAAAAAACAGCTAAAATTCGGGCTAAGACTAATAAAAAATAAATACAATACAAAATAAGTGTTTACGCATATTTTATTTAGTTCAGCATTTCATGTATACATCACTCATGTACCTATATTTTGAAAAGTGCTATATATATTAACGTTATATAAATAAATCTTGCTATACTTCTACCTATGTTGTTCAATAATATATTTAGAAATGGATTTGATGGTTTCAGCCCACGTTTTCAAGAGTATCTTTCACCGTCAAGAACATATAAAAGAAGGGACTATGGTATGGTGGGTTAGGGATCAAATCACGATTTTGTCAACCCAACAAATTTAAAATATTGAACTAAGCAGGATTTGACGATGCAAAATTATATTAATATTATAGAGAACCTGGCATTTTATCATCTTATTACATGACTTTATACATTTATACATACATACATACTCATTTCCTAAATCCCATTAATACTTCTTAATCTTGCCATTTCTGTTAATATTGTTTTATACCTATAGTTTGCTTTGATATGATGTAATTCATTGAAAGCTGCAAATTTAAATGAACATAAAACTTGATACATTAATGAATTGAAAAGCTAAATTTCTGATTTTCCAAGAGAAAAACAAAAATTTAACATGGCATGACGCAACACTGATTAACTTCTTACTCGTTTGCGAAAGTATAGCTCGGCTTGTAACGATTTTTGATTGGCATTCGGATTTATAGTATTTTGAACTGGGACTAAACATAGTTGGTACTGTATTTCTAATTTTCCGCTCGCAGTTATGAAAGAATCTCCACTTGTCTACTTGTTTTGTCAAATAATTATGATTATTGATGATGATAAATATGATTTTGAATGTTTCTTTTTATGGAAATGATGAAGTTTCTTATCGTTTGTTGGTACTGGTTAACCAACCTTCCAGAAAACTTAGGTTTCCCATATTTTAGTTTTGGAATACCTGTCGGAAGCTTGTTCCAGGGAATACTTGCTTTGAAACAGAGGGCACGCACAATTCGAAATCTTTGAAATCATTAAGTCAATAGTATATGTTGGTAATTGGAAATGGTTTTTCACAAATTTTCCAAAACTACGCCAGTTTATTACGTAAATGAAATCATTTCATCTAGTATTGATTTGGCCATCATATTGGGTCAAGACCTATCCTGGGATATATTTTGGGCCAAATCGGATGTCCCCCAGGGGGTAGGGGGAGGGATAATTTTGTTTTTCTTATGACATCATATGTTCAAATTTAGCATAATGATTTATTAGGTCCAGAGTAATCGTTATACAAATTTTCAGTTTCATAGGTCAACCCCCGGGGGGTCAGGGGGAAGAAAGTTAGAAAATAGGTAGCTTACTCCTGGCTACGTACGTGGACGGATTTCAACAAAATTTGGTACATAGGTACATTTGGTCAAGACCTATCCTGATCAGTTAGGATATGTACGTTCATTCATTGCAGAACTTTTATCTACGTATTTATGATTGCCTTACAGCGAGTTTATTTATGTTGCACTTATAGGGCTTGTTGATGCAGGTTAAAACGGGAATCAGGCACCTAAGAAAGTAGTACTTCGCTCACCTCTGTTGCCATTTCCTTTCCTCCAACTTCACGGCAGTGTTCCATAACAAGCTTTTAAAGCTTCCGGAAAGTCTTCCAGGTGTTTGAAAATCATTTTCAAAATCTATTAGAAAAATATTAGTTTGAGATAAATTTATAATTCAAATATATTGCTTTTATCTCAAGAGTACATACTCCAGGGGGCACATTTTGGATGTCCGAATTCTCCCTTGTAAGGCTTTCAATACGAACTTCAAGTTTCCCCCCAAATAGACTTTTTCTTCATAAATATTATCCATTATGCATCTATGCATACAATGCAAAAATATTCTCAAAAGTTCCTTGCTAAGAGTGATGGAGCAGAAGGTGAACTGGAAGTGAGATGATTTCCTTCCCTCCACAAAACACAATCTGTACGTGATGCATCACAAAAGAATATTGAAAGGAGTGCAAAATAAGCAAAAAAAGAAGAGCAGGTGCACTCTTAATCAATAACTGACTCCTGATTTTCTCTTCTGCAACTTTTTCAAGTAGAACAACTTTTTAAAAAATGACTAACTTTCGCCGGTTGGATAATACAGGAAACATGATATTGTCTGCTGATTCATGCTAAGTAAAAGGAAGAGTGAGAAGTGGAGCACGTAATAATGTTAATGAGCAACAACGAACAAAATGGAAAAAATATACTGGAATAACCAGAACTGAGCAGGTGAGCAGGATGAATATTCTTCTGTTCGGATTTCTGAACTTGTGTTCAAAAAACCAGTTTATGCTATGTATGCATTAGCTAAAATAAAACTGATTTTTCATCAGGCAAACTTGCTGTATAGAATTATCCAGGTTTATTTAAGTCATATTTAAGTCATATATGTATTTGCACGCATAAAAAGTAAAAATTCGATTACTCATTTACCTTAACCTGCATTATATATTTATTCACATTTTCACCTCTTTGTTGGTTTGCGACATTAAAAAACAGCCATATATGCTTCACTATCTCTTTTTTAAGTAAAACATATGACAAATACAACATGACACCAGAAGATTTTCATGCTATATGAAAACAATTGCATGCACAAAGTGAATTCAATATTAACCACGTAACTTTATTGCATATTTTTCAATTTTTAAAATTCGACAAATTACTGGAATCCCATACCTCCTTCACCGTAATCTTTAGAACTTCGGTATTTCTCCAGTTGCGAGTGTTGGACGAGTATATCTTTTTATTTCTTTTTTTGTGTAATCCCCTGAAAAATGCCATTTCATCTTTAGAGCCTCCAAGCTTGGCAAAATTTGCCAGATATTGGACTCTTCCATGTTGTCCAAATGCTGTCCAAACTTAACAATTTGATTTTTAGAAGAAGACAACAATTCCGACATTGCTTTGCCCTCAATAGACACATCGAGAGAAAACTCCTTCAATGATGTTAACTTCAAAATGAAGTCAATTGAGGGATACTCACTGGCGTTCATAATAACCTTTAAAACTGTCAAATGTGGTAGTTCCAATCTCAGATTTGGAAGTGGTTTCTGTTTCTTCCCATGCTTGTAAGGAGTCAAATTACAAACTGGGATACCAAATATACCAAATTTACCTAGTCCCCTCATATTGAACTCCAGTCGAGAAAGCGTATCAGCACAGAAAGATGATATTTTCACAACATCCGAAAGAGACATCGAACAATCACAACAAAGAACGGTCACAGGACACTTGGAAAAGGTCATGCGGTCGAATTGTGACGCGAATGAAAGTTTCTCCAATTTTCCCAAATTTAAATTAATTTTAAACTCCCCTTGGGGGCGAGGATAGTCTGAAAACTTTAATTTTTTAATCCCTCCACAACTGCTTAACAATTCTTGAGAGATTTTCGGAGGCAAATTTTTAACCTCAAGATAAACCAAAGATTCCAATTTAGGACATCCCGTGACCCCAGCAACATCTAGATTTTGCATAATACTGCTACTCCGATCCTTGACAGTGTCATCTAAACAATGCTCAGATGCGTTCCAGATATTCAAGGCGACCAAGTTGGGTAACTGCTTCAAACAAGCAAAGAGGATCCTTCTCAGGAGAAATCCGCTGTAAAGATGGGTGGTGAACATAAGCCTGCAGTATTTAATGTGACCACCAAATTTTGGAAGAAAGGTCGAAATCACATGAGCCCACATTGCGAAACTGTCTTCCCTCATACCATAAGCCATATTTGTGTCACAAAAACTGACGGATTTGGTTATAAACGGGTTTCTATTTGCTGGGTAGTTTTCCACATGTTTAACAAATGGATGGTTTGCTTTAAATTTGGAGAAGTCATACAATTCCGAAAACTTTTTATGTCTCGGATTCCGAGCGACACATGAAAACTGAGAAAGTCCAATCCGGTCGGCGAAAAGCTCCTGGTTTTCTATAAGCTGAGAATAACTGTCTACTCCCTTTTTCCAGGATTTTGAAACTAGTCTCAAGTTGAGAAGGTCTACATCTTGTAAATATTTTCCAAAGAAAGGAAGTGCCAAGTGGAAACAGAAATTGAGGCTATCACACTTCAAAATATTTTCCCATAAAGGGCACGTTCCATAACAAGCTTTTAAAGCTTCCGGAAAGTCTTCCAGGTGTTCGAAAATCATTTTCAAAATCTATTAGAATAAATTTGTGCGAGATAAATTTATAATCATAGTCATAAAATTAATATTGCATTTTCCAAGAGTACTTACTTCAGGTGGGATATTTTGGATGTCAAAATGCTTCCCTTTTGACTTTGATAAAACAGGCTTATCCTCCTTTTCCCCAAGTTTAGTAAGAATGACTTCAAGTTTCTCCCCTAAATGGGCAGTTTCCTCAAAAATATTATCCATGGTTATAAATACAATTAAAAGATCACTAAAATATTCTCCTTTAAAAATAAAGTTCCTTTCTAATGGTGATGGAGCAGAAGGTGAACTGGAAGTGAGAGGATTTTCTTCCCTCCACAAAACATAACATGGAATGGATGCATCAGGAAAGAATATTAAACGAGAGTACAAAAAGAAACAGTAAAAGGATACCACTCTTTATCCTTATGTCTTCTGAATTTCCTCCCCTGCATCACTTTCAAGGAGAACACCTTTTATTTTAATGATTAACTTCCGCCGGTTGGATATTGTAACATGGGAAAGATGTTGCTGTCTGATGCTTCATGCTAGTCAATAGTATGAGGCAAGAGGGAGAAGCATGAGTAGGAAAAATTAAAGGGCAATAATGAACAAGAATGAATAAATGGTAAATGAGCATAAACTAAAAATAATCGGATTTCTCTCATCAGGCAACCTTGCTGTATGGAATTATCCCGGGTTATCCAGCTCTGAGCTCTTATATGTCGTTGCATGCGCAGAAAAGTGAAAATGCATTTACTCATTTATGTGCAAGTACGCTGCTTCATGTATTACTGGAAAAATATACATATATATATTGTTATATATTTATTATATATTGTGGTTAGTTGGATTGAAATAAACTCGCTGTAAGGCAATTATAAATACATAGATGAAAGTTCTGCAATGAATGAACGTACATATCCTAACATAAGCTGGCCGTAAGGTAGCTAAAATGAATTCGGATATATGCATAATGACAAAATATCCCCCTACCCCCGAGGGGTAGATCGATTTGGCCTAAAATATATCCTATTATAACACTTGGCCCAATATGCCTATATACTAAATTTCGTGTAAATCCGTCGACGTATACAGACAAGAGGAAGCGACCTATTTTGTACCATTATTCTCCCCCCTGCCCCCCGTAGTTCAAATGACGGAGCTGAAAATATACATAGCATGATAGCCGTGGCCTGAAT
>JAHZNA010003859.1:0-70834 GCA_027743935.1 Sinodicranocentrus sp. ZH6 | reverse complement strand
TCCAAGTGCGACGCAAGTAACAGTATTACACACAACAACAACAACAAAAAGTAAACAGATACAGATACGATGACGGAACAGTATTACGTACAGACTCGGTGTGCTGTTAGAATACTAGATACACAACTTTGGCATATACCAAACCAACATAATACTACTTTCCTTACACATATGTGCACCAGATGATGACTCACTCTTCAAAAACACGTTTTCTACGTGGTTCCGTCGTCCCCACTTCATTCCTCTATTTTTTTACTATGCCTTGTTTACTGCAATTTCTTTCATGCATTCTTCATTTCTACCTTGTAGACATCGTTTACGTCCCTCACTCCATTCACACGACAAGACACTAAAAGAATTGCGGAACCGACTTCTGGATTTAGTACATCAAATGTTAGCCTAAGGAGATGCAAATGAAATGAAATGATGAAAACTGATTTTTTCCCAAACGGTGTATGCCTGTACGAATACGATGCATTCATTCATATGAATGTGCATTGTATACTCAAACAAATATGGAGACTTCCTAGAGTTTTGCGTTTGCATTTATTTGTACGATGCATAAGCTGTACATTAATTTTGTACATGTAAACTATTAACTTATGACTTATTACAAGGATGAATATTAATACACTGACAACTGATTTGACACCTTCGCATACACGTTTTTGGACAGCTCTGGAAAGACAAGCAATTGAAGTGGGAAAGAACGGTATGAGCTGTGAAGTGGTTTGTTATGTAATTGACGTATTTACAAATTTACAATATAAGTTAAGTTAATATAAGTTGCTTAAATAAATAGAGTATTGCTTGAATATTGAATGGAGTTGAGTGATTAAAGATTAAAGATAAAGGAATGATTTTCTACGTCAATAGTCAATAGCGATCATTTGTAGGGATCTCATGTGTCATGATGTTTGTGATAAAATGGTTTACTAAAAAATTTATTATTTTTTCAAGTACTATGAAAAGCTATGCATACTGATAAATATAGATAAATATTATTAGGTCAGATTTTGATTTTTTCATGTTACTTTTAGGAATGTGCGAGGATTTCAAAATATTCCATGGATACATTAATTATTTTAAACCGTTTCTAACGACCACACAAAGTTCGCGAACAACAATTTTCAGGAAACTGAAAAAAAGGTCGCGGTTGCTCACAATAATCAATTCAAACTGTAAGTATGAACTCCAAATGTAGCCTGTAACTCATCACTTTTCCAATTTTACAAAATTGACTTTTTCGCAATATTTCTGACAACGATGGCCATTCACGTTATACAGCTCTGTAAATGTAATTTGTAGGGTAATTTGTGGCGTTCAAGCCAAATTGAGTTTGTGTCAACGTGGGGAATGAAAGTTAGTAGGGAGGGAAATTAGAGAATTCAGCAAGTCTTGAAAACATTTTCTTGGACATAGCTGAGGGTGGTACTTCTTTTCTGATGCCGGAGGTGTTCTGTGGTAAAGTTGAAGTGACCTTTGAAGTAAAAGTTGTCCTATGGTAAAACTGAACATCATTCATACTAAAGCACATCCCCAGGTATACCTTAGAACCATGCAACAATACCATAGAACTCCCCAGGTATAACAGAAAACTCTAAAGTATACCACAGAACACCTCTTCAAATGTCATGGAACACCAGTGCAATACCACAGAACACCTTGAAATGTCATGAAACACCCCTAGCAATACCATAGAACACCGATGCAATACTACAAAACACCTCTAGAAATGTCGTGGACAACCCCTAGCAATGCCGTAAACAACCCCTAGTAATACCTTAGAACACCTCCAGGTATACCATAGAAATACCTGAGTAAACCACCGAACACCCCGGGTATATCATGGAGCACTCTAACTCCCTAGAAATACCATGGAATACCCCCAGCAATATCATAAACACCTCAGGTATGGTTTCTCGCATAGTGTAGGTCCAAATATCGTTTCAAAACTATCCACGGGTAGTAATTATTGTAGCATTATTGATACAAACTGAACAGAACTACATTCGCTATGTTTGAAATAGTTTCCGACTTCATAGCTATGCGTTTTATTGCTTTTTGTAACACGGAGTCACAGAAAGCAAATCCGACAGACAGACAGACAGCAGCGACATTTTCGTTAATTTTACAGCTGGTAACGGTTTCAAATAATTTATTTAATTATGGATGACAAATGTCTACCCTGTCAGCCAAAGGGGGGTTAATTATTACATTATGCGTATATTTCTTAAAATATCCAATTGATATAAAATATGCATGTCTTGTACTGTTGTACATACTACTATGTATCTACTGACAAAACGGAGCATCATCATCCGATTCGATCATTCCTTTTGTATCTCAAAATTTCCATCTCCTTTGGGTTTGGCAATGGGAAGCTTCGCCGCCATGCAATGCAACTGCGAGGGACCATGCATAAGAACAATATGAACTTCTTATTGAGAAGTACATTTAGAAAAGTTTAATAACTGAAAAGAGATTTGTTTATCAAAATCACACTCAATACGTAAATATGTCGTTGTCTCTATGAATTGATATTGCTTGATAGATTGCATAGGTTCTTATAGTAGTGACTACTGTCATAGCATACCAAGCTCATAAGACGGATATAAGTTCAAAGAGAATGAGACAATGGAATTGTGATTCTGATTCGGCCAAAATTGGACGATAAATTGTTTTCATTTGGCTTGATCTTCTTCCAGCAAAGTGTAGGAAAATAAAACATTTTTTTGCATTTTCTTTCTTGCAAATAGTGATTTCGTCATTTTTAAAAACTTTAACTCGCATTTAAACGAAATACCATTGAACGTTAAACCAGAGCAGTAAGTTTTTTTAAATGATATTTTTAACTGAAAGCCAGTGACTTGTGACTATTAATATTTTCATGGCCAAATAGGCTTAATATTGGATTTTAGTTTTTACTAGTTCACTGACAACTGATGACTGAAAACTGATTGGTTAAGATTTATTGTGCTTTGTTTAGTTAATTAAACCATTGATAATAGACTATTGTAATTCGATAACAATTGCCAATTATAATCTTTTTTATTTTCAGCATAAAAATTCGTATTATTTATACGATTTATTTTGTAAGGAGTTTAGCTAAACTAATTTAAAAGAAAATTGTGTTTTGATAAGTTTCAATCGGGTTGAATGAGTTGTGCATTGAATGTTAAAGGTTGGTTTTATTTTACTTTTACATTTTGTTTGTCAACAGCCGAGCCCCGGGAAAAATTAAAAACTAGCTCCAAACTCTTAATATCAATTAAGATAAAAGGACTACTGCTGACTGCGTGTCTCTGTGTCTAGATAACGTATTACGGAGTAACGGAATAGAAGAATCTTCTTAATTTGCTCAAAAGGTAAAAACATATTATCACATTGTCTTTCCATAGAATAGTAAAACTATTGTTTCCGCAGTATCGTATTGTTATACATATGACCAACACTTGACAATTTAAAGCGACGCTCGAAATTTATTTTAAAGACGTTCACAACTGAAAAAATGTAGTTCGCTAATGTATAAGGTCTGTAGTTCCCTGCTCAGTTTTTTCTCTCTATCTAACATCAAAGACAAACAGGTAGCTTATATTTTCTCGGAGAAAAAGTCAAAAGTAGGAGTTTGGAATTGCATTCCTTTTAGCATCAAACTACATTTTAATTCAAGTTGTTGGTAAAGGTTCACTATAGTTGTCCAAGAACAAAGATACCTTTTTATTATTAATATTAGGTAATAAAACTGGTTAAAATACCGTACCAAAGCAGGTTAACATGCTCAAGGTAGCTTTTTTACATTTATTTGGACAACTAGTATACCTAACCGAGTTGATAGTATATTAGGGGTTCGAATGCTAACTGCAAGTATTAACGACGAGCTAATTCTTTGAAATTTACTTTGTTAGGTCCAAAATGGTCGCTCCGTTGCCCTCGATTACCCGTTTCTTCGGAAGACCATCGAAGACTATATTTGTAGCTGGACGGCCTATGAGGGTAGTGGATACAACTGTTCCGAATTTGGAGAATCGGAACCCAGCACCTCCACCGATGACTACTCCCAGGTCTGCGACCAGTGACAATCCACCAGGACAAACATTTACTGATGGTGTTCACTATTATTGCGGGTGTGGCGCTATTTTCTCATCTCGTAACGAACTACTTCAGCACCAAGAAGCGACTTTTGGCTCGTAATTGTCAAACACTGTTTCGCATTTTATTTTGGGTTTTATAAATAGTGCATTGTGCATTTCAAACTTGTTTTTGTTTTTGCAGTGTTTAGAATGGTGTTATTCGATGTTAAGATTGGTCCTATGGCTCTGGTGAGGATTTTTTTATGCTACCATTAATTTATTCCATATCTAGATTGTAATGGTCACGGAGTTAAGAAATCATAAAACCAATCAAACCGTTAAAACTGTCTTACAGATCCATAATCGATGTATGATGTGTAGAAGAAGAAAATTAACTAATCGTATCATGTTGACGGAGCTTAATAAAATCTACGCATACATATTGTAAGATGACCGTAGTAGATCCACAATCTTTTGCTTACTTAATCACTATTTACTCTACGCAAATATAGCAGATTTCATCCTGGCACAATGGATCTAATTCTTGTTAACCATTATAGTTTGAAGCATGTATGTGCTGCCCTTAAATCTTGCAAGTTATTTTCTCTTAGCTGATTTCCAAACTCTATCTGAAGCAACTTGTCTGGGAGCAGTTCAACATTGTAACTTGTCCAACTAGCATTTTATCAGGATTGTATTGTGTATCTTATAAACGAATAAGCATTTAACATAATTATATAGTATTCAGCATCATTTCATCTTCTGGCTATAAAAACCAAATGCTCCTATACATAACTGCTGCATGCTCGTCAACTTGTTTCCTGAATGAAGAATGAAACATAAAGCGTATAAAATGTAGGTATGTATGAATTATCAATTTTTGAGTCCTTATCTCGCATTTCTATTTAAAGGTTCATGTGATCAAAAATTACAATGAACCTTACAATACACACAGTTTTGATCATTGAGCATGAATGCCCTTATTCAATGCATGATCCTTTTAGCATCCATAACAATGTACCCAACATATCAGCTCGTACTGGTCCGACGCCCCGACGATATGACAAACCGAGTTCATAGTGCAAACAAAGTGCATGCATTCATGTATAGGAATTAAGATTGGGAAATTGGGATCACATCACTCTGATTTTTTTCCATTATTGAACACTCCTCATGCTGGTGCTGCACCACTGACTGCAATGTTACCGTGAATGTGTAGGCTGCTGCTAAGACTCGTTGACGTACGTACTTTGTCAATCAGTGCACAGCAAACTATCCCTAAACAGCTCTCACTCACTTTGTGTATCCCACCACATGTAATAAGTTTACATGTTTCATCTTCTCTCTCTCTCTCTCTCAATCAAAAAGTCCAACTCCTACTCACTATCTAGTGTGTGATTGTGATTGCATGCAGTAATATTCGTAGACAATAAACCATTCCCACAACATGTTTGCGTTCCAAGACTAAATTCTGTCGAGCGAGTGTGTGCAGTCATTACAAAAAGTGAGATGGTGTGGCAATGGTCGTGTTCCGTTCAGTCTTCGATGTAATGGAGTAAATGATCATCTCATCATCTATCACCTGTTGCTCCATTGCACATTGCGCTGGTAGTGCACACAGCTCTACAATTTCCTTGCATATCAGATATCATTCATTGATTCACTCATTGCTTGTCAGTAAGTATATTCCTGTAACGAGAGGAGCGGATAAGATCAGGACACATGGAGTATTTTAATTGAGAAATTTGGGGGTTCCTAATTACTAACTTTTTTACGATTTTGAACTTTAAACCCTTGATTGACAAAACAGTGAACTGAGATTAAATGAGAGACCCTGTGATTTGTTGTTGCACCGAGTCCGAGCTGTTGTTGGAGAAGTCAGTATGTAGTGTTTGTAATTTTATGAATTAAAACGCGTTTAGTTGTATTTATGAAGATTGAAAAATGTAATATTTGTGCGTACAGTGAATTGTTTATTTATTTTGACCTTGTCAGTTGTTAAATGGGAAAATCAGTTTATGTTTATATTTTTCTAAATTCTTGTAAGTCCTTTTGGAGTTGATACATTTAACCACTCCGGGTAGTTTAATACTGCGTTTAATAATACATTTCATCTGTGGTGCGGTCTACAAGAATTTCATCATCGCTCCTCGCCATCAAGAAATTAGTTGTTGAAGTAATGGTTTCTACGACTTCACTCCTTTTATTTTTTTTGAATATCAGGCTAAATAAACAAGTGCAAGTGTTCTATAGTGTTTTTCTCAGCAAAAAGGAAGGAGAATCAGGAGAATGGAAGCATCTTTTATTGAGTAGAGGAGGTAAGCCTTGGATTTTATGTTGCTTTTGCATTTGCCGACGAGTATGTTGTATGCATGTAATAAGCCAGAAAATTATGCACTATTATGTAAACATAAATATCCGGCAAAGGAAACTAGCTGCATATGAAGCACGGGAAGGGGCGTGCAAAATGTAAAGTAAAGGATGGAGGGGGGTATCGGGTACTTGTTAGTGAATTGACGAATTTGTTTATGCTAGGCTTATTAATCGCTTTCTTTACAACTCAGAGTCGTAAGTTGTAAGAGCACTTCTGTAGTCTTTAATTTTAGAAGCGACTTAGGTGATGAGTTTAATAATGCATTGGCAATTATTATGCATCCTTTATTGCGTTTTGTTCTACGCAACATTGGGATTAATATTTATTCATACAAGGGTAAACATAGTGAAAGGTCATATTTGATCACACGTGCAAAAGTCGTAAGAATGCCAAATTCTGTGCTTTAAAACCACGTGTTATTTTTTTTAGAAAATGGGTGCTGGCGAATTTTACATAGGAGCAATTCTCTAAGAACTTTTTAGCCTTTCTATTTCTATTGCCTGTTGCCGCTTGTCATATGAATTTAGTGTAGAGGTGCAAAAAATGGTGCAACTTTTGAGAAGATGAATATATACCGAGTTCATCCCCCCCAAAAAAAATATCAAGAGTGTAGTGCATGGTTTTAAAAATGTTTGGTTACTGTGGGCTATTTATTTGTGTCGTGGAAAGTAGTTTCGACCTTCCCTGCTGCCTGAGCACGTATTTCTGGTAAAATCCTTTCAAATTTTCTAGCCACAACTAATAAGAGACACATTCCGATAATCCTACTATCTTTACGTTAATGTGAAGTTTGCATGTTAGTACCTACCTATTGCCCACATTAAAAGCCATGCTTGAGTGAATTGGAAAAAGGGGCAACTAATTTCTTTCAATTAGTCGATAATCTAAATGTAACCGGTGCCGGTCATACAGTATATAACACGATGAGATAACAAGCCTGTAGTTTCTAGGATTTATTCGAACCATTAATCACACATATGATTTAAATTATAAGTATGCAGAGACATTGAAATTGAAACAGTCATTGAAAAATACCTTAGTCTTTTATAATTATTATTCACATGCATGCAGGTGCCGAGGTGCCAGTAAAGAAATTAGATATTCATCTTAATCATTTCTGATTGTTTATGATTTTCAGATGTACAATGAATACTCGCATAGAATAGCAATAAAGGTCGGATGTAGACCGAAGGATGTTAAAATTACCTATGTAGACATAATCCGCATTAAAGTTGAGTAGAGTTTTTACTGCTTTACAGTAGTTTTCACTATTTTTTTTCTTCTAATGAGCCTAAATACATGCATAGTAGGTTGTCAGTATTTTGCATTGTGCACATCTCAGGTATTTGTCAACTGTACATTTATTACCAATAAATATATTTAAATAATATAATTTTTATCAAAGCGTTGCATACACTCTATTCAATTCATCGTCAGTTTTTGTTTCTCACAAAGCTATTACAATCTGGTCCGTGTGATGTGAGAATGCAAAGGAAGGAAATAGCGTTTTTTCAGAGCTCATGGTTGATGGTGGAAGGAAGCATAACTCTTCATTGAATCACAAGAAAAGTAGTACCGCTGCCGCTCTTCTTTTCCCCTACCTTTTCCTTCTTCATTACAATTTTACAATCGCAATCTAAAACTCTGCGAAAGGAGCATCATTCCTCTAAAGAGAAGCAGATCGTGACTTCTCCCTTCGCCTTGTCGTCGTTGTTGATTGCGACTTATATCAAATAAATTAAATTCTAAAGCATGCATTTTATTCAGCAAGAATCATAAAGTACGTGCCCATTAAACCAAGTATTAGTAGGACAGTATGCGTAGGAGGATGTTATCAACGAAAAGCAATAGTGACAGAAATAGCAATAGCATGTTGTTACAATCATTATTATTAGTATGACAATTGATATAATGGTATGCCCGTGTATAAACAGTGACACCATATTGCCCTTCGTTATATTGCTGACTGTAAATAATATAAAATCATTGTAAAAGTGATAGACAAAAGGAAGTAGTTAATCAGACGCTTGATTCATTATAGCCTCAGTTTTCCATTGCATCGGTAGAGACCTGCTGGTGTGCTGCTGGTGGTGGTAGACCGTGCAATCAAATTGCTACTGACTACAGAGTCATTCAATGCAGCCTGAGCTTTCTGAGATTGACAACTGCTTATGAAATGATACACATATATATATACGCTGTACATATATTACATGCACAAATAAAATGCATGGTTGTTGATTCACAGAATTCAGACAGTCAGTTCCGTAGGAGTATTTGTTGATGTGTTCTTCTAGTACGCGTGTTCTGTCAAATTAACGCATTGTGTAGTAGAGTGATGATGTTGATAATGTGGATATCATACAGGACAATATTATTGGTGTCGGTGCGACCCACATAAGTCCTCTTATGGTGTATAAAGAAAGCAAGGAAATCATATCAAATTTAAGTCATAATCATATAGTCATGTAATGCATGCGTAGTCATGAGGGATTATTCATGGATTTTGTTTTGTCATCACCATTTTTCTTAGTTTGCATACTAAAGATTATCATCACGTCAAAGTTTTCTCCGTCATCCCATCCCCGTATGCTTGCTATGTATAAGAGGTTCCGTTTTCCGTTTTATTAGCTCAGGACCAAGAAAGCTTTAAAAGCACGTGAGAATTGGCTAGTTAAAGTAGGTATTAGTAGGTTGGTTGATAGTTTAAAGTTGCAAGTTTTCATGCTCAAAACTAAAATTCTAGGTTTACGAATCATTTGATATGGAAATGCTATGCGGTCGAGATCCGATTTTTAAGTGGTTCCATTTGGTGGTGGACATTTGTTCCATTCTGGCATTCTAGAATTCCAGAAATTGATTTTTGTTGGGAAATTTACAATGACAATCAACAGTCTGATATTTGTTCACCCTAAAAGCTCCATAAAGGTCATCTCACAAGGAATACGTGCTTTATGCTTTACAAAAAAACGCTTGTGCTTGAACAGGAATATAGCATACGTGTCCTCGTCTTGTTACTTATGTAATTTCATTTGACGTCCGGTGACGTTAACTGCTGGGCCAGTTTGAAGAGACCTATCTATATTTGTTTCAACCAAATTGATTTCGAGCTAGTACTCATGGTAGATGCTGAAATCAATACTACTTAAATATTTAGTAATTTTTACTCATTACGCAAAATATCATTGTGTAGATTCGTGGTAGTGAGCATTTTTATGCCACCATATTGTGATATCGTTAATGATATTGAGCAAATAGTGTTAACCATATAATAAAACAATATCAATTTTCAAGAATACAATAAAAGCGGAATGTTTAATGCAAACATGGAGTACGCAGAAGAACACTTACTGTATTTTTTTGCTGACACTGACAACATATCCTTTACCCATACACGTCATATTAATGCTGTCAAATGCGTACACTTGTGCAAAGCCAGTAGAAAAGCTGCGTAGCTGTCTGTGGTCATACAAATAACTTATCGGACTTTGTTGTTGTGTTACAGAGTTTTACCCACTACCAGCCAACAAATGACTAATGTACTTCCTGCTCGTTGACAAACGATAACTATAATACGTTGTGGACTATTATTATCTTTGGGTTGGCCAGCCAAACCAGGAAAATTAGAGAAATACCAGCTGCATTTATTTTCCGCTGAACAATCTTTCCATTTCACATTTGTATGCATGCATTAATGCAGACGTCCGTCTCTTGAATGTTCAAATAATACAGCTTATAACAACATGGAGATAAAGAATACTACAGCAAACTGCTGGGGGTAATCAATCGGATATGTAGTGATTGGCGTTCAAATATTGTTCATTTCTGAACTTTAGCCATTTCATCTGCTATCTGCTGCTACAACATTCTTGAATGATGATGGAAACTTCTGTTTGGCATGTCGTGGAAGATCGGCGGTGTTACGGAGTTGGTAAGATTTTTTAGAACTGATGAAGAAATATTTAGTTATGCTTTACATAATTCATTTTGAATTTGACATACTTTCTAGTAATTTGCAACTTTGACGGAGCCAAACTGGTTGAATGTGCTATCACAGCATATCTTGGCGAATCTGTGTTAATAAAGGGAGAATGCAAAAACTGGTTTTATGTTCGTAAATTTGATTCAGATGATGGAGGAATCATTCCAAAAACATACGTTCGTATATTGGACTGTACAGTTATTCGAAATGAGTGAGGTTACACACACTTTTAATAATTGTTACACATTGCAGATGCTTAGCATTTTACATTGAATTCTTATTGTGTTACAGAGAAAGGGAAATTGTTGTTCCAAAAATACCCACGCTTGCACAGGAAATTAATGCGGCTCTTCGGGAATGGCACAAAATATCCAAAAAGATATTTGTATGCGCGGAGAAGTTTCCGAAGGATGCAGGAAGTGCTACGGAAATATCTGAAGTTTTACAATACTCTCAAACATTTACAATAATGAAGCAAATGATATTGGAACTTCATGAATGCCGTAAACGTGTAATGTCCTCAAATTTAACCGTAGAAGGTCTCAAAGAATTGAAGAAACAAGTAGCTCGAATCATAGATACCGGAAACAAGTAAAAATTTCGCAAAGTTGAAACAATATTTGCTCATACCACTGAAATGAAGCGAAAATAAATTTTCTCATGTTTGTTCGCTAGCCTATTGAAGTTAGATATGGTAGTTCGGGATGAAAATGGAAATGCGTTGGATCCAAAGACTACTTCAACTATCGAGCTTTTTCGACAGCATCAAAAGTCTTCGCACAAACTTCGGAAACTTGGCGTAAGTATATTTTGGTTTCTACTGCCCATAAATAATATTTCTTTGCTCTCAGGATAAGTTAATGTAGATTCGTTATTATTTTATAGCGCGGAACAAACAGACGAAGTCGTATATTTATCCATAATAGTCATTCACTGCTAGTCACTGTAGAAAAGATATCATGGAGGATTGTTGATGAATGTGAAGTAAGATTCTTTCTTTATGATGGAACCAATGATGTTCCATTTACAGAAAGTGTTCAGTGTACATTCATTGCAGGAACAGTACCAAAACTGCCAGTCAAAATGTTGTTTACGGTAAGTTTAGTTATCCAATTTAAAAAAGGCTTGTTTGATGCAATCAAACAGTAAGAATGACTTTGGATTTCGTAGGACCTCGGAAAGTCAGATTTCGACAAGCATAAAGTATATCTTGTTGCTTACGTTGTACGAATCGGTGCAATGGAGTTCAAAGAGCCCGACTCGTCAAAGCGAGAAATCGCTCCAGCTCCGTTTTCGGGGAAGGGAAATAATATACAAGTGAGACGTCCGTTTGGTGTTGCAGCGAAAGATGTTACGTATTTATTTCGGGAAAATGTGGTACATGCCAATGACAATGAACTACAAACTGTTGTATATCTACCGTAAGAACTATTATGATATAAAGTGTATAATGGAAATCATGTTAGCTCTAATACATTTTGTTTGTTTGTATTTGATAAGATGTGTATCCGATGACACAATGGACTCCACATTAGCAAAATTATTAGCTTCCATAAAAACTGCTGAAACGTCACACAATGCAAAAGACCAACGTACAGTTGGCTTATTTGTGCGATTGTCAATGATCTCTGGAACCGCTCAACAGGTGATGGTGATTTAGAGCGTATGTATACATTGCGTTGTTTGATGTACCCCATAAATCATATTGACCACATATTACTTGGAATTATAGATTCACGACGAACAACCTATACTTTTGCGAGGAAGTCCAGTTATTGCTCGGAAGATGGGATTTCCAGAAGTCATCTTTCCAAATGACGTTCGGAACGATTTATATGTTAACATTGTGAGGGGTGAATTTTATCGCTCAGGTGCTAAAGCATCAGATAAAAATGTTGAAGTGTCCGTGTCAGTTCACAATGAGCGCGGAAAACTTTTACCTGAAGTGATATCCGGAGGAAATGGCTCGCCAAACAAAGATCCGTACAAATCAGTCGTATACTATCATGAAGATAAACCAAAGTGGAACGAATATTTTAAAGTTTCCCTTCCAATGAACATGGACGAATTTTCTAGTGCTCATATTAGATTTACTTTCAAACATCGGTAAGCACTACAATCAGGTTATATAAATGATGTAGTGGAAACATTATTGTATTCAGCCGATTGTTTTAATGACAAACTATTCTTTCAAAAATTAGCTCATCAACTGACTCTAAGGATCGTTCTGAACGACCGTTTGCGTTGGCATATATTCGTTTAAAAGAATTAGAAGATACGGCTGTAAAGGATGGAGTTCATGATCTCATTGTGTACAAGGTAAGTAGATTTTGAACTTTTATTGAAGCTGATTTGAATTAATTTCCAGATTCTCATGCCATGTGTTGTTGATAGGTTGATCCCAAACATTTTAAGGAGTCTGAAGTACAATATCTTTCGGTACCGTATGAAAGAACCCTAAGCTGGCAGGGCATTTCGAAGCCTAATTGCCCAACTGGATTTAGTTGTGTGCCAAAAGACCGCTTTCTTATACACACCACGTTGTGCTCAACAAAATTTACACAAGATGGTAAGGGCATCTCCATTTGTTGACTACGTGTGTTCACTAAGTTTATCGTTTTTTCATTGTTTCATTTCATCGTACTTAATTCATTTTTCATGTAGCGCATCTGTTGGAACTCCTTCAGTGGGTCACAAAGCTGAAAAAAATTGCTGAATCTACAGCACATAGTCATATGGGGGTAATAGCAATAATATACCTTAGATTTAGATTTAGTTGTAATAAATTTGGATGCTCATTTTATACATAATGTAATATTTGATTTACAGGATGGACAACGAAGACTTATACCGTCCTTACTAGATAACTTGAAGACTATCCTACAAAAAGTACAAAAGGTTAATGGAGAAGAGATTGTGAAATTTCTAACGGATGTGTTCGATGTGCTGTTTTCGATTCTGGTGGATCCGGTAGATTCTATATTGACCGAGCTTCGTTCTGGACGAACGTCTATAGTCGGAAACATTTTGGATCCAGTCGAAATTCAACGATATGAGTTGGGACAAATGGAAACGGGGACTTGTGATCGTCCAGTATTCGATTGTTTGGTACACAAAAGATCAAATTTCAGTTGACAGTGTTAGCTTGTGTTTAACCTTTTGGTTTGTTTGCTGACCTTTGTTTTCTATGGTTCTTTGTTTATTATAGATTTATATTTTCGGATTGATACTTGACCACAAATATCAAAACTTTCAATCCGTTCTATCCATGTACATTGAAGATGGCTTCTTCTCGACATTAGCTTACAAGTACTAACTTTTATTAATTATTACAATAACTTAGCTTTTATTAATTTCACTTCATTTGCTGTTAAATTAACATTGGCGTCTAAAGCAAACTGCTGAAACTAATTATTGAACTGAATTGTCCCATACACAGTAAATTAGCCAAGGAACTGGAACGAGCAATACGACAACCTGATCCTCCAGATAAAGTGTTGAAAATAATGAAAAGTATCGAATTCTTCTTCAAATTCATTATCAAGTCATTTCAGTATCACAAACGAGTTCTTCGTATGGAGTAAGGGTTAACATAATTTTTGTCACATTATATCCTTAGCTCAAATAAATGCTTTCACGTCAATTTCAACGTTTTCAGGTTGGGCCGACCAGACGACAGTGATGATGAAGGAAATGAAGAATTCGATCGATTGATAGAATCATTATTTAAAGCAATGTGTGAGCTTCTGGGCCGCCGAGAAACTTCACAAGATTCATATATTTTAGCGGAAGGCGGGTGCTTAAAACACATCCCTTCAGTGATCGGTGATTTAATTCAAGTTTATTCTCCAGGACGACTAAGTGATCATTTAGTGGAGCTTGCGTGCGTAATTCCACAACAAAAACTAACGAAACAAAAGCTTCAATTCATCACGGATATTGTCCACTCAGAATTGTTTCTTGATCCGGATACTCGATTTAATTTGCTTCCCATCATTGCTAGCAATATTCAGCATCATTTACCTGGTAGTGATGAGGTACGACACGATTTTTATATGCCCAAATGGTTGATTCTTGAATTTGATTTGAGTTTTTAAATATTTTACCGCCATGAATGAGAAATGCTAATTTGAAATTACACTGCATCCTCACGTCGTAGGAATGTTTGGTTTTGTGAAATGAACTCCCAATGTGCCAAAAATTTATCATTAAACCTACATGATCCTTTAGGGCTCCCTCATTATCAGTCATCTAGGTAATAATACTTCACCAGCACGGCTCATCGAATACAAAAGCAGTCATTTGACTAGAAAAAATGCTGCATAATCTCAAATTAATGCTTGTTCCCTCTTGCTGCATATAGTAACCCTTTGATCTTGAACAACCGTCAGTTTAAAAATTACAAATATAACAAAGGGCAGTGGTTTGTTTCAGTTTTTCTACTAAACTTGTTATGCTTTTCTGCCAATTGAAAAATCACAGGAAATGCGACGCAAATTCACGGAGACTCAGCAAGCTGGCAGTAGTAGGAAATTGAAGACTTTTTTTGGAACTGCCGATTTTGATACAAATCCTGTCCGTCCGCCACCAGCTGACACTTCGAGTCATCTCGACGAGGTTTATCTTAAATTGCTATTAACAATCTCATATTACTGCAATATTTCTGTACATATAGTGTGTACATATTTGTCTATGTAGTAACTAATTGGTTATACATTTCCCAATCTTGTTTGGTATTGTAGTAGCTTTTTCTAACACGCATGGGACTTTTCTGTTGCTTATTGTTTATAGCTCCATTCCGTCATAACATTGAGATTTTAAATTTTGTGTTGCACTTGCTTGTATGTAAATAGGACCATGTGAAGGTAGACACTTGTTAATATGTGTATAACTAAACTGTCAATAACTGTGAGTATATTTGTGTTCTATATGTAGCGAAAATATCCTTGCATCAGCTTGACTAATGGGATTTGTAAAATTGTTGCAGTGTTTAAAATGTGTTGAACTTCTCGGGGATGTAATGGATATATATCACAAACAGCCGTTGGAGCAAAAGAAACGTGATATATGCTATATAATGCAAATTTTGCTGCGTCCAATAATCATATCAATTGGAACGATCAGTGATGATGATCCATTGGTGGTAAGGTTATTGATAGTTTTTAATGATAAATCTGCTTCGTAGTCACTGCAAGTTCCAAGTACTGATCGTTTTTGATTTTTAGGGAAATATGGTTGCAATATTTCTGAGTCTACTTCGGGAAATGAATAACTATCAGTTTGAAATTCTGACAATATTAATCAACTCACTAAAGTCTGAGCCTGGCCCGACAAAAAACAGCTTGCTGAAATTTTTAAATGATATTTTGGTGATTTTGAAGAATTTATTTCATAAGTCTTACTTTCCTGCTGATTGGAATGAAATGATTCTTTTGCAGAATAGGTATTCAAAATTTACGTACGTAGTCACAGTATATGAAGTATTGAATTTAATTTTACTACTGCGAAATCCTTGTATACAGTATTGTCATTGGTGCATTTGAGCACTTCGCTGCCACGGTGAAGGCAGAGTTTGTCGAACCATTTGAAGAACAACCCTGGAATAACTTTTTCCAAAGTGCGGTTTCCTTTCTCACCCAAGATCCTCTTCAGCTGGAGGACTTTTCTCAAACCAAGCGTAATTATATTACGCAAAATTACGGGGATATGAGAAAACGAGCCACCGAATTGATTCGTCAAATGTGGTTTAGTCTTGGTGAATCTAAAAGGATTCGCTTTGTTCCAATGATGGTTGGTACATTCCTCGACATGGCATTCGTTCCGGAAAGCGATTTGAGGAAATCTACAATTCCGATCTTTTTTGATATGATGCACTGTGAGTTTGATCAAGATCGACCAAGCAGATCATTCGAGCAGGTATTAAATATGGTAGAAACATACTTAGAACTTTCATTTTCTGTTTGTAATTTGAATGTTGGCGTTTTCAAGGTGGAAGAAGAACTCATTCGCAAAATTGTCGAAGGATTTGAAGGTGGAAAAGGAGATATTGAATTTAGGGAAATTTTTCAAGAAACTATGGGTTTACTCTGTCAGAATAATCGAACTGGACTACGAGACTCGGTGCGTTAAAACAAATTAAAATGAACTTTGTTAGGATGAAATGTGTTACTTTATTTTACTCACATAATGATCATTTACAAAGGGTCTTGAAATGGTGAAAACCGTAACCAAGTTGATGGATCTATTACTTCAATACCGTGAGATTATGTATGAAGAAGACTCTTGCAACAGGATGTGCTGTATTGTCAATCTTTTGGTAAATAAAACAAAAATTTGCTTATTCGGATGTGAGTTTTGAATATTAATTCTTCATCTCTTTATTTTATAGGATTTCAGTCAAGAGATAGACAGGAAGGATTTGTACCTTCGCTACTTGTACAAGTTGCATGATCTTCATGTCCAGGCAAAAAACTATACAGAAGCAGCGTTCACTTTGAAACTTCATACTCGACAGTTGGACTGGACTGACGACGAAATCCCAGTTGCTCTTCGAACAAATCCAAGCCGTCATCCTTCTTTGGTAACGCAGTGTGAACTTAAGGAGGCTTTGTATCACGAAATCATCGACTACTTTAGCAAACCAAAATCGAATGTAATCATTTAAACTTGTTATCAGCTACTATTATTTGTCTCTTTTTTAAGTGTTCGATCGTCTAAATGTTTCTTTACGTTTCTTTGAAAATAGATGTTTGAATGTGCATTGGAGATCTGCGATGAGCTGCGTCAGCAATATGCAGAGGAAATGTTCAATTATGCGCAACTGCCTAATCTACTGCAAAAAATGGCGACTTTCTACGGAAAGATTTTGCGAGAGACACGTTTTGAGCCGCAATACTTTCGTGTGGCATTTTACGGAAGGGATTTTCCTACCTTTCTTCAAGACAAAGTTTGCAATCAAGCCTCTTCAAGAAATTTCGGCAAAGCTAGTTGTGCTATGTTTATTCATTCTTTATCGTTTTAGATTTTTGTGTTTCGAGGTGATTCATACGAGAGATTAAGCGACTTTGAGGCTCGAATGCTAGAAAGATATCCCCGAGCTGAGCTTTTACGTACACTGGATGCTCCTCCTGATGAAGCACGTTATTCTAATAGGCAATGTAAGAGAAAAAAGTTTACTATTATTCATGTCATCGTAAGCTTACGTCACGTTATTCGAAACTTCTTATTAATTATGGAGCAGATCTGCAAATATGTTCAGTGGAACCAGTTATGAATTCCAACAAGCGTATCAGTGGAATGAAATATGCGGATGAAAATATTCGAAAGTACTACAAGTACCACGAAGTTGAACGATTTACATATTCAAGACCATACCACCAAGAACCAAGGGACCCCGACAATGAATTTGTCAGCTTGTGGGTGGATAAATACACGCTCCGAACATCTCAAACCTTCCCAGGAATTATGAGTTGGTTTCCTGTGGATAGAGAAGCAGTAGCCAAGGTATTATTAGGATGTCTTACTTATATTAACTGCATTTTTACAGTGTAATCTCTAGTAATTTTCTTTAGATTCGTCCTATACTGAATGCCATTTCGACTTTGGAAAGGGAAAACGAAAAACTTCGCGAAATGGCACTTTCATATAGTTTGAGTCCCCATGATGTAAATGTAAATCCACTTTCTATGAAACTTAATGGAATACTGGATGCCGTTGTGAATGGAGGTGTTGCAAAGTATGAAAAGGTCAGGGTGATTATGAAAACTCGAACTTATTTTTTGAAAAATTTACGGCATTAACTAACTTTTACAACTTTGTATGATCTATCAGGCTTTTCTAACCCCTGACTACCAGAGAAAATACCCCCACGAGTTGAGTATTATTGTAGGACTAAAAAATCTAATATTTAGTCAAGTTCCGATTATAGAAGAATGTTTGAAGGTATGTTTTGGTTATAAAAAACCGCCATCTGCTCACTTGGTTTCTCAACATTTTCTTTTGTTGTTGGTAATAAACTTGTTGAGCTTTTCTGGATAGATTCATGAAAGGAAAGCAACAGCCGAATTGAAGCCCCTCCATTTAATTTTAGAAACTCGTTTCAAAGATTTTGTGAAGCACATTGAAGAGGCGTATGGAGTCAGCCGCAAGGTTTGTGCATTTAGTCTCAATATTTCTATAAATGTTGGTAAAACTTATGAGAAAAGCAATTTCTAATCAGGATCTTCGAGATGATGCACTTGTTCGTGAAATGGACCGAGCTTTCAAAAAACAGGAAGCTCTAAAACGAGTGATGGCACCACCACCCCCCAGAGAGGCGAGTGTTAAATTGCCCGAACCATCTGCACCTCGGGGCTCTATTGGTATTGGAAGAAGCATGGGGTCGTTTTCATCCACATTGAGTTTGTATCAAAATAGTTCAAAGTAAGTCTATAGTGGACTGGATTTGTATTTGCATCAGCATTACTCAAATTACTCCCGTATTAAGTTCCGAAGACATTGTTATTCTAGAAACAAAGCACATAAAAGTCAGGGCTACTTAAAGCGCGTTTCTGGATCGTCGTTTACTGGAAGTATGGATGGGGAAATTATCGTCACCAGTCCTGGTAGCGCTACATTACCTAGAAACGGCCCATTTTTTCCTTCAGTTAAACTTCCTCCAGTCGACTCAACAAACGAAGGAAAATCGTCACAAGAGTCATTAATACCTTTAACACAAATGGTAATGAATGAAACCTTAAAGCTACATGAACATAAAGTTAAATGATCCTATGATTTCAGTTGGTTTCACAGAGACCACCACGAGCTCATCAAGAGCAACGCAAGAGTCAGTCCTGGACAGGATCTGGAGAAAATAGGAATTCAGTTGTTTCAATAGAGTTTCCACGACCAAATCCTTTCCCATCCGAACCTGGTAGTCGAAATTCAGTCAATTCTCCGGACTCAGCCATTCAGCCGGATGCTGAGTCCAGTGATGATGCTGCACCGCCACTTCCTCCTAAGCTTCGAGATAAAGTATGATTTAAAGGTTTAAATTTGTTTTATGAAAAATACTAAGTGTCAAAGTTTAATTTTTTTTATTTGCAGCATCCTGAAAACAAACCGCCCACTCCGCCACCCAAACCTCCTTTCCTTAAGAAGTAGTTTATACAAATACTCAGGGACATTCCGCGATTATTCCATCATAACTTAACAGCTCAGATTAAACGAAGTCTGTCTGTATGAATCGGCTGCATAATAACTAGTGGGAATGTCAGGTATAAATTATAGAGATATGGTTTTAGATGGTGTTGCTTGATTTAAGGAAATTCCCTTAGTTGGAACATTTGTAGGTAATTTTCTTGTAAATGGTCATGTTAATCTTGTTATCAAGTCATGAACATCCGTGCTTTTGTGCCAGCGTACAGTTATCAAGGGTAGACGATATTTTGCAGTCAGTGTAGTGTGCTTTCTGTATTTCAACAAAAATTTAATGAATTACATTGTTCTTTTCTAGTTAGTATGATTCATGATTAATAGCATGTATAGTTCATGATATGATTAATAGCTATTACTGCTTGATAGCGTTTGGCGCTTACTTTTCATGTAGTATTTTCATTTTCCTCCAAATAAATTGTTGATATATACCTGGCTTTGACTTACGTAAAGGTTGCCAGGATGAAACGAGTATTATTAAAGTCAGTATCGGTTTTGCTACAAATGCAAAGAGGTCCAGTCGAACAGGGTGATGATGACAATCAATGGAAGTGCATGAGATAATCTTTACATTGTATATTTTTAAAGAACACAATGAGAAATATGGGTATTTAGCAATAATCTGCGTAATAATTGGTGCCATAGACAAGAATTCTGATGTTCATCGATATGTGATTCTGTGACAATTGACAATACTATAATATATAGGTAGTTATATAATATATGTAGATGTAGCAGGATATTATCAGAGTGATTTCAGAGATTTTTATGTAGTACTTGAAACAAATAAATGCCAACGGACGGTAAGTGGTGCCAAAACCCAGTCGTTTCAAGTTTTCAGAATGCATCTTTTACGTTGTAACTTGTAATGTTTTTACCGGTTGGTAGTACCGATCGTAAATTATTCTTATGATGAACTATTAAATAAGACTAATAAAACTCTCCGACTTGCCAAATTTGATGTATTATTCGGGGTTCAATGTTTTACTCCATGTCGCTATGACACAGCTACTTTTTGTAATGAATCATAAACTTGCGTTGCACCTTGCTTGCTTTGCACATTGCTTCAGCATTACTTGCACCTTTTTTGTTACGTCATTAATGCCAGTCTGCATTGCCACCTGCATTTAATTAACTACAATTAGCATTTAGAAAGTTGCTGAAAACGACAGACAATCTGTAGTTAATTAATTCATCTCGTTGAATTGGCAAAGGAGGCATACAGCTACGAAAGAGGTGGATTTCATTTTCTGCATTTTTCGTTCACTTTACCTGAGAGAATGCGTGTATGTGTTATTTAATGTTTTGGCGCTGGGAGGATTTATGTGTAATCTCGTGAGTGAAACATGAGATTGCAATTTTCAAATTTGTAGAACATCTCAGTGAAAGATTAAACAAATTTCTCACGTTCTTAACTTTTCAGCATGCATTTTATTTCTTTAACTCCATTTACAGGCACAGTATACGCATGCCATCACATATCATGGTCGGTATTCTCTTGTTTTGCGACTTAAAGAGTTAGATAATATTCAGCTTACATATCGGATTAGAGTAAGCATATCGCACACCTTTTCATCAATTTTTTATTTATTTTGATTTTGTTGTAAAAAACATGCTATTAATAACAAAGACAAATCTGAAAATAATATACTTTATTGTTATGAAGAGGGAGTAGAAAAGTGACAATTAGAATACGGTCTGAATTCGACATGCACCTTAACTCCTTGATTCAGACAATTAACAAGGAAGAAGAATGTTCTAACAAGTTAAAAAAATATAAACTCTACAGCTAGAACAGAAAACAATAGAAATAGTAGAACAATTAAACAATATTATTAATTACTATGTATATCGCCATTATTATATAGATAAACTTTGGCAGCACATGTTCATACTCGAATAATGTAGGCAACAAGCGTCATTTGTTTCATTTTATATATCCCTAAGGCAAGTCAACGTGAACGTTCAAAAGTTAATGGAAATTCTATGAATTTCAATTTCTCAATTTTCCTACTATGCCTTGCACAATATTGCACTTATCGAAATACAACTCGAGTTTTCGAATCTTATCAACGTAACACGCGCACGCAGAGTGCATGTATTACATCGTACATGCACATTGGTACGCCTTCGCTACCTTTGTTCGCTGGTGGTGAAACTAGTCTTCGAGAATGGGATTATACGCATTCAAGTCGACAAGCATTCGTGTAAACTCCAAGATATCATAAAATTTCATGCTCCTTGGTTTTACTCATTGCTTGATGGGGATTTAAGTCGATGATCCTAACGATGATTAGATGATTAGTTGCTACAATTACACGCAAGCTCATATTAAAAAATAAACTCACGCAAACTGCAAACACTTATTTACGCTATTCGTATCGCGAATATATGTATATTCCTCTATAGCTACGTTGATAAAAATATGGGAATCTTCAAAAAATCATCCTCCCTAAAGGAATGATAATCTGAAGATTCGTTTTTTTATTGTTATGCTTCATCTTTCATTTCAAATCAAGCATATTTCATCTACATCACTTTTTTTCCCTAATATGATCTCATTTTTAACAGGCCATAGCGTGAGTTTGTAATAAAAAAAACGAGTGAAATACTATATGTACAAAAAAAGTTGATAATAATATTTCATCAGTTTTGCTTATAAATATCAGAAGAAGAAAACATTGTTGTACGTTCCCTCTGTTGTTCTTGTTTGTCGGAAAAATAATGATTCTATACTTACATTTGGTAAATTAATACAGTTCTTTGGTTGACCGTAGAAATTACAAGATTGCACGTACTATATAAGAAGATAATTTCAGGGAATGTACCTATACATATCGATAGCAAGTAATCGAAGAAAATTTACGGCGTAATATAGCATTATAGCATAATAACAACAAAAATTGCACCTGATCTATTCATACATGCATCGAATGCAAAAATTATGCAAAAATGACAAAAGATGATCATCAGTTGGGAGAAGAGAAACGATTCTCTGAGTCGCTCCTTCTTTGACAGCCACATTGCACTCGCAGCAATCTCTTGTATAGCTACAGGCTCATTAGGCAGTTGTAGTTAATGAGCTTTCTGTAGATGAAATCGTGGTGGATCTTGAGGGACTGCGTGTGCTGATGGGGGTTGTACTTGGGATATTAGTTGTTGATGATGATGATGGCCTATTCGCCTTCGCATCAGGATTCGGTACTTTCACTTTCCGAAGACGTAATCTCTTCTGTGGACTTTGTGGTCCGACAGAGACTACGCGACTTGTCACCGATGTGGTTACTACACGGCCTGGAGAATTTGTACTTCTGCTTGAAGAGAAGGTACTACTTCCGCCGATTGACGTGGTTCGTAGTGGCTGCATTGTCACAGCCCCGAGACCAGCTCCAGATGCAGTTACTCTTTTCTCGTGGATGTTTTTGGATTTGTGAAACTCGACCCCTTTGGATTTAGTAATTTTTTCCTTGAATGGGATCTGAGTAGTGGTACTGTAGGTGCTTACAGAGACTGATGTGCTGGATAGTGGAAGAGGAGATGTGCTCTCTACAATTGGCTCACTAGATTCTTTGGAGTACACTAAAGGTGCAAGGACAACATTGCTGGATTCCGCTGATGTTTTCTGTCCTACTTCTCGTTGTTTTTGCTTGCGGGGTTTCACTGATTCTTCAGCTGGGGTGACGAGTCGGGCGGTATCGTGGAACTCTCTGGTTTCCTTGGAAGACTCAAAAATGATGTCTCCCAGAGTTTGCGTTGTAGATGGAGGCAGGATTGTAGTGGTGGGAATTACTGTCACTGGACGTGGCTTAATCTTCTTCACACGCTGGGCATGTCTAATTGAAGCAGACTGGATGGAATTAGTGCTCTCACCAGAGGTAAGTACGGTATCTTGAAGTGGCACTGATGAAGGAGTGACTGATGGGTTGTGTATTGGGTTCTCTGAACTGCTTGCAGTGAATGAAGTGCTGAAATGGTAATTAGGGAATTCTTGACTCTGAACAACCATTGCCATAGGAAGGGGTCTTGGCTGGAAGGGGTATGGCATTTGCTCAATGTGTGAGAAACTGACAGGACCTCCGAATTTGTTGGACGTTGGTCCCGCTATCACTGAAGGAACATGAGGTCCAAGAGGAACGAATGAATAGTCCTGTGGTCCGAGATAATTTTGAAGATATTTGTGTGCATCTCCTGGCCTATTCTGGGGCACAAAGGCATTCAAAGGTGTAAACTTCTGGTGTGGAGGTGGCTTTCCAAACGGTTTTCCATAGAATGGGTTTATTTCCTTGTGGAACTGATTAACCACTCCTTGTGAACTTGCTGTGATGAGTTGAGGTTGATGGGAGGCAGGGATAGATGAGGGAAGAATCGTGGGAGAAGCCTGAGCAGTGGTTTTGAGAGTTGTCGATGAAGCTGCTACCGGTGCAGAGGAAGGTTGGGCTTGCTGAGTTTGGGCCTGCTGCTGTTGTTGTTGCTGTTGTTGGACCGTGAGCAAATGTTGTTGTGCCATTACGGAATGTAGGTTCTGCTGATGTTGGTATATTGGTGCTGGAGGACCATGACCAGGATGGTGACCATACTCGAATCTAAATGGCAATCTGAAAGATGGCCTTCTTGAATGTCTCTTAGGGAAGAAAAATTGAAGGAGTGAAGATGGAGGAGATTCACTTAGACCAGGGATGGAAAAGAAAGGTGGCCGTTGTGGTGGTGGTCCTCTTGGTGGAGGTCCGTTGGGATTTTGAAGAGGCACGAATTGATAGGTTGTTTGAGGCTGTACAGGTCTCTGCAAAGGCTGGCCAACTTGCTGTTGAACTGGGGCATAATTAACCAGATAATTTTGAACCGCTCCTGCTGTCTGTTGCTCAACAGAAAACGTAGTTGGTTTCACACCCCCATTGTTGTTGTTAATGCCTGTAGGCACTTGCATGAAAATCGTTGGTTTATTATCACCCAAAGGGATTCTCCTTCCCAGATAATGCGACGGAGTCATCAACTGATCCGGATAAACATTCATGCGTTTCATATGAGCTTTATTAGTAAAATCCCTAATTTGTTGTAATTCCTCCGCAGTGAGAGGGGCCACTGCTCGGGTAAGAACCACGCATGTGGAGAAAACAATTACAAACGAAATCATCTTCATGATTTCCATTGTAATATCACTTCACAACTAAACCACACACAGAGAAGAAAAAACCACTAGTCCCAGAAAAATAGTTTTAAAAATGAGTTTCACACAAACAAGGAGTTTTCAGAAATTCACAAGTGGAAACACACTTTCAACTCCCATGAGAAGCACGCATTACGCAATCACTCGCCCTCCGTCACTCACTGATAAGGTTCCTCAAGGATCACGGTTTCTTAAAGTGGCTAATTGCAAGTGTTTAACGTCTCTAATCCTCGACCGCACTAATAAGTACAACAATCAACACAATAATACCCACCACTTCACTCCTACACTGTTATCGCATCACTGGTCTGAAAAGAACTAAAAAATTTTCCGGCATTTCGAGTTGCTTATAATGAAAGCAATCTGTCACTACACTTCCGCACTGACCATGAATGCTATGATAAACGGCGTGGTATATCTATACCCCCTACCATAAGAACAACTACGACTTTGTTCACTTGTGCTGTATGATGCTATGCGAATGCGATGCGAACCATCAATATCAACATTTCATAGGATAGGAAAATGCGTAGTATATAATCGTGCAATGCTGTAGGTATAAATTTATAATGTATGCATACTGCAAAGAAAACAAAACACTAGAAAATCCCCAACAAACATCCTTTTCTCTATACCCATCACTAATAAAAGTAACAAAATAACAGCCCAACAGTCGTCCAGTGACCCAACCCAGCAGGTCAAGTAAGCACAAAAAAATTGCCAAGAATCTCTCTCGCACACACACACACACACTCACAAACTCTCAACTCAATCCCTAAAGGTGCATTTTAATTTTCATTATTCTCTCCTGTATTAGCGCATTCTTACGATGCAAACAATATATTGCATCCTTCAATTTATTGTACATCAACCAACATTGCATTATTTGCAAAGTATCACCTTCCTTTTAGCTCAACAATAGTGAATAAATTGCTGATTTCTACCTTTCAAGCATCATGTAGAGAGAGAGAGAAAAAAACTTTTGTACACATATATACTAATACTATTGTATTAATTGCACGGCATTCCTTCATGATAAAAAGGGATATCCCAAAAGTTAACATTATTTAACCATGTACAAGAGAGCATGTTTGAACTGTATGAAATTTCGACGATTTTTACCTACTCCTTTCTATTAAGAATCAGATGGAAATATGTTGTTGATCTGAATAGTTAGACAGTGGTGGTTATTCATTCATTACCGTAAATTTGCATTAATATTACGACCACTGCTTCTGACTTTTCCTCTCCTCTTGCCAACTTTGAATTAATAGTTCATATCATATTATGATGATGTAGTGTGCACACGACGACGTGAGAATGAGAGAAGTTAAGTAGCCGAGATTGAATTACTCACTGTCAGTCAGGTACGTCTAGTACGAAAAAGGCTTCATTCAAGTTTTTCTCTCTTGATTTTTTTCCTTCAAAAAGCTGTACTACATTATGAGCTTTTAACTAAACTGACATGTGGAAAGCATGATTGTATAATGCTATAAAATTGTGAGTCTCTATCCTTGTAAGTTTGTGCAGAAGAAAATGGTCATTGTAAAATGGGGAAGAATGAGTGGATGCATAACGTACAATTACCACGTTGCAGCTTCTGTGAGGAAAGGAAGGCACGCAACTATTACGAGGCTTTGTTGCTATAGCGCACTCTGTAATAACAGCGCGATTGTCGATATTAGTAATGGAATTTTGATTATGGTTTACATCAACAACTAAGCTTAAACATAAGCACAAGAATGATGTTACAGGTGTTAATTTGAAATGTATGGCTAATGATGTATTGATTTCTTTTCAGGGCTCTCACAGAGATTCTTTTACTGCATATGATGGTAGCTCACTAATTGTTCTAGTCCCGCTGTTGTCGAGAGAGAAATGAAATGTTCATTAATGGATTTTTGTAAAAAATCATATACATTATTGAATTAGCATTTAAAGCATGCTTGAACATTTATACGTGTTTTCATCATTTTTCCCTAGTGTGAGTTAGTGCTTTCTACACGTTTGAAAGGAGACCTTTTACAAAGGATAGATTAATGCTGTTTTCATGTTTTTCAAATTAGAATCGCATAACTTCTTCGTTACGCATTCAGACTAGTAGAGAGAGACTTGAATAATAAATAATGTGTTAGAAAACTATTCAAATTTCTTCTCTCAAATTTTAAACCACATTTGTGAAAATCCTATTATTATTGCTACAAATTTTGAGATGTGTAGTTAATAAGCATTTTTTTCTAAGTATATACGACTCTATCGAATCCGGATGGGGATGATGCAAAAGTAGTGCAAAATTGTTGGTACAAAGGCTAAAAATGAGTTATCTGTGGGAACTGGTGGCAGTGGGGACAGTGCAGTGGCACGTACCCTAGCTATTTTGCTTAATAACAAATTCCCTAACAAATTAGCTCATTCAGGACGTAGCAATTACCTCCTGAACAAATCACAGTCCACCTATTTCCTTTTGTGGTCATCGGGAATATTGTTTTTTCCTTCATTTTTTCCATATTCCAAATCCAACACGCATAATCCGGTTATATGCACACGGTTGCTATGTTCACGTGGTTTTATTGTATGATGTAATGCAAAGCAGTTAATTATCCTGTATGTGTACAACCTCACTTCATAATTCATAATTAGTGGGAACGGGTGCAGCTGCACTAGCTGCAGACGAGAAATAATCCAGATGATTTCACTTCTTGAGAATAAAAGAATTATACATATGTGGTAATGATGCTGGTGACTCATTCGCAATACATCCTGGCCGAGTGCGGATCAGGAAGTCAATCAGAGTAGAATAGCAAAGGAAACTTTTTTAAAAAAGAACTCTAATGGACTGATCACGAGTAAGTTTTTCCTCTACTGCGCAGGTAATATGGATCACGTGCATTTTTTCAATAAAAACATACACCACACATACGAATTAATGTGAGTACCTACGACAAGTGATCTGTATAATTGCATATTGCATGTATGCATAATATTGCCAATTATGCGAATCAATATTATGTACAGATATCATTAATTTATATGAACAATTCTGCATTGTATTGAACTGCTGTTAGAGCAAGCGACCTGTCCGGTTGACCACATCACCACACCCAAACAGGTAAAAGCACACATTCTGATAAGAAAAAAGACATCTATTTGTTACGTGAGCAAAATGCACTAATTTTCCTTCCTCTATTACGTGCTTATAAAGCAAAGATGCTCCATTGAACGAATATAGATGCAAGAAACGGATTATGTGGAATGCAAGAAGTATATTTATTGCTGTCGGAAGTAAGTACTAAAAAGAGATTTTTTTCTCCATAATAAAATGCCGTTATTGTTACAAACATTACTTGTAAAAATAATTTTAATTGTGAACTCCCTACAATAAATCTTTTATAAGCATGTGCTCTATATAATATGCGCATTATTTTTTGTCTACTGTGTTATCAATAACCGTGTAATTTCATATTGGAGAGGTAGGCTTGTATAGACTTCAATTTTCATTATGCACCCAATCTTTAGACAGATAAAAGATCTAGAAACGTTTTTCATCCTTTTATAAATTTTTCACACGCAGTGAGACCATATAATCATAACAAAAAATTTAATGCATAAAATTTGGATATGTATCATGCGTGAAAAGGGTAGCACACAATGTTATATAATTGACTAAACCAAATTACACCGATGCTAATTTATTAAATTTCCACATGGACCACTAGCAGAAACCCTATGTATCGCTTTGTTTCTTTAAATCGTGAATTTCATATCAGATCCAAAGATGTTTATACCTAATGATGTTTATAAATGATAAAATCGCTACTGTAGGAAGGAGAAGGAAAGGATAAAACGAAGAAAAAACTCTTATGTAAAATTATTTACGATTATTTCATATGTATAACAATAACATTTCAGGGAAACAATAAAAAAACGCTAGATCAGAAAAAAATGAGTAGTAAACAACACTGGGATACATTCTAACGCTATAACGCTATTAGGCTCGTAGGCAGTTAAACTTTTCTTCGCATTGCATGCACGAATTAAGTTGAGCTAGCCAATACAACCCCTAACCAAACATCGGCAATCACATTATTACAAGATTGTTGTTATAAAAGGTTAGAGATTGCAGTTTTGCAGGGTGTGAGGCTTGCCGTAGACGAACAACTGCATTTCAGCCAGTTATGTTTTGAGTAAGGGCCTGACTTGGCCTAAGGTCATGTCTCATTTATTTACAAATAAAGAAAAAAAGGTGAGTGAGCGAGCGAGCAAATGCTATGCTCTAAACAGCAAGTTGGCTTGGCAAGTTTGATATTATGTAGATGTGTAAAATGATGGACACAAGAATCATTTATCTCGTGAGGAAATCGTTTCTTGTCCAAATCTATGTAATAATATGCAATATATATGCTTGTACCTTGACTTTCACTCTCTCATGAGATCTCTGGTTTTGAAGTTGTGTCGTTGGTGATGTGAAGATATTTAATACGTTGTGTGTGTACACACTAGTAATCGTTTTGTATACCTCCTCAGGTAATGGAGGTAATGTAATAATGGATGGTATGCCATTAGGTGTACAAATTTTTTCCTACAGTAGGGTTAAAAGTTAAAGGGTTTATGTGTAAATGATGTAGTTACGTTGTAGGTACCTGCATATAGCTATTTAGCCAAAATATTTTTTTTAAAACCATCATCACAAACCATATCAGACATTTGCCATAATATTTCCCGCGGCAGCGGAATTGTACACGATTTATAGACATTTGCATCAAGTATAGATATTCACGCATATTTAACTGCAAAAAAGGCTTCGTGAAATTAAACTCTTTATTTTTTTCGAACTTGCTCAGCACTCACAGAAAGAACACATTTACTATCACTAACATGTACCTAAGTACACCTGTTGAACTTCTTTTTATGTTTCTTGGCTTCACTCGATAATCTCCCTTTATCTATACAATGTGACCAAACATTTTAATTTTGGTTGTTCATTGACCGATCGACTTTGACGGAAGGGTTTGTCCACCCCTTTTTGATGATAGTTGTAAATCTGAAAATGTATTTTTCTTGGTTAATTTTGGAGAGATAAAAATTTCATGCACATGCAACATGTAAGCATCCATCGTCCACATGAGCAATCCGCAAAGTAGTCATTGTCTTTTGTCTTCCCCATTTCTGATGAAGGTATATTTATATTGTTCAGGTTTAAAGGAACGGACGACATGAAAAAGGTATGATTATGATTCCCTTACAATGATAATAAAATACCAAGACGCTGAAAAAAGAAATGGTTTCTCTGCGAAACGTGTTTGAGCATCGTCGTCATTAACTTGCCCTTTGACTTGAATATAAAAATGAACTTCTGATGGTAATGCAAAGGGAAAAGGATTTCATTCTAGAATTCATTCGCTATCGGGAGTTGAGATTTATTATAACATAAAAAGCCATGTACCGTAACAAATTTGCCGATGATGAGTGATATACTCATTTTAAACACTTTTGGACTGACATTTTTTACTCCCGTTATCATGGGATCGTGCCATATAAATTTCAAATTTCAGCCAGCACACTTGACCACACAGTGTTTGGATGTTGATACGTAAAAAGAATTTATTTTGTGGTTTGAGTATTGGATTGGTGCTAAAATGCAAACTTTGTTTTGTGGTGGTAGCATTAGCATCATCACATATCATCTTCTTGAGCACAAAAAAAAACTTTCTGAAAATTTCGTCAACGTGAAGATTACATACATATGTTATCATTAGGCATATATAATGGACTCTAATAGGCAGAACGCGCATGCAGCTCGTCATTATCATATAGGGGGAATAGTAAGTGGAAAAAGGAAGGAAAAGTCCCTTGAAGAATATCACTCTTATCACATCATTGACATTATAAGGTTACAATAGGGCATTAAATTCTTATATGGTACTTGATCACGACAAAAATGGTTGTTGATGTGGGAATGAAACGACGTCGACTTTCGCAAAACAACATAGATTCCCTTCAACTTTTCTCCAAACTAATAAATAAAAATCTTCATTTTAAAACATGGTTTTGAAAGCAACCAAGCGAAAATTACGCTTGCCATTTTAGTTGCATAGCATTCGTAACAAACATGTAATTTTCAGTCAATCGCCAGTAATGAGGAATAAATGGATATTATGCGCCATGTGCGATGTCAACTCTGCTGCAGTTTTACAAACCTCCCATACTTTGCCAAATTTGCTGAAGAAATGAAAGAAATCTTTGTAGACAAACTAACACCCATTTAGAGAGTACACAAAGACTTTCCTCTTGCTTCAATAGAAGCTCATTCATTCGCGAATCATCACATCATACCTTTACAGAATCAAATGTATTATGTTTCGCCAAAAATGCGTTATATAAGAGTAATCATATCATCATAACATCATCATTTACGCTTACGCAGGATGATGCAAGCTTTGGGAATGTTTTTTTTTCGTTTTAGCGTCATCTCGTAAGGAAGGAAATCGTCGTAAAAAAGCATCTTTGCATGGCTAATTTTTTTGTATTTGACTTTACGAGTGCATATAAAAATGACGATTTCTCATTTTGGGGCAATTTTTATTCGTTTCATTGGCACTAATCGATTTATTTAACGAAGAAACCGCGTCACTGAAACGGACCACACTGTATTTCCTTAGCTATTACTTGATTCAGTCATGAAGAATTGATGTCATTTTAACAATGCGATGCTCACTCCACATGCGATGTTACAGTAGTCGAGTAAAATAGAAAAATGGGATTTGCAACGCAGTCCACCACTCCAATTAAATTCAAAATAATGCATTGTCCACCCAATAAATACTTTCTTGTGTGTCAAGCAGATAAGTACATCCTGCTTGAAGCTTCTGACTCTGAGATTCCGCACATGTTTCACACGGAAACTTCACAAAAAAGTGCCATTCTTTAGTCTACTTGACGTAGGCGTCAGATCAATAACAATGCAGTTCATACATGATATTTAGAATGTTGCGACAAAAAATAAACAGAGTACAGGTGATTATTACTGCAATTGTTGTGGTGCATGTCTTTTTGTATTATTGTTTATGAGAGTGTTGACGTACAATTAAAACTTTTTTTTGACAAAAATCCTACCGTGTCCCTAACTATGTATCAAGTATTCTTGTAATAAGTAGAATAATTCATGCGTAAATTATGCAATAATAAGAAAAACTACACGCGATATATATGTCAAGAATTCTGCGTGCCAATACGTATTGTTCTCTCTCTAAACTCGTCATAAAACTCAAAATTAAACTTGTCTCGACAAACCAAAACTTATGCATTCTATTCTCTGATTTCCGTGCTTTAACCGAAAATTTCCACTTTCCCATTCCTACTCACATCTTTGCTAATTGTAAGTGTGCCGAAGTGCCGAATAAGATTTTTCGCTTACTAATTACTCAGCTATCATTTTGCTTCATTCTAATCACTAATTGCCTCTCAATATATTATTATTCGCTTGATTTTAAATGTTGAATGTTATGTAGAAGTATAATTATGTGTTAGCTATTATGCCAATAATAATATAGGGGTAGGTGGAATGTCATAATTTGAAACGTGAAGCCCATTGTATTGAGATTGCTGTGGGTGCATCCTGCATGATCCTGTAAACATCATTTGTTGTAACGCTACAAGCACGTAAAATAAGGGCAATAAATGTACTTTGTGGTTGCAACTATTTCTAATATCAGCCTCTAACTAGCCTAAGCCTGACAGTAACAATAAACAAAGAGATTGGCTTTTTTTGCAAGTTTCTGTTCTTTGCACTTTGATGCTATGTTTAGTTGTAATGTTTAGAAAACCAGTGAAGTCCTATTTTTCTAGTACGTTCTCTAGCTGTGTGATTAAACAAGCTCAAGTGGATAACTTGCATTTCTAAAATCATTTATGCCGTGTAATGAAAAACCATGATTATACTTAAACTGCTATGAGGATGAAAATGAGGAGCAGCGCGTGAGTCTCCGAATGCATAGGTCGTGAGTTCGATTCTTAGTTTAGGTGAGAGGCAATGTCTTTGTGAGATACAAAAGTAATGCAATATTACAAGTAGGAAACGGGGATTTTAATGTTGCATCATGTTATGTTTATTTAAAAGTCAGTTGAATTTCAGATTTCAATAACAAAAATTTGAGTAAGAATGCATTCTATAGGTTAAAAATCATTTGGGTCAAATATTGGCCATATCAAAAAGAAAAAGTAACAAATCACGAACGAAGTTGAGCTTGACACCATGAGTTTAAAATTATAAAAATAAAAGAAACAATAAAAAAATATTTTTTGCGTTAATAGAGAGGAAACGGTGCAGCACTGCTGGGACTAATTTACTTCCTGAAAGAAAAAAAATAGAAACGATTTTTTTTAGTACAGATTCGAGTACAAAAGTAAGAAACAGAGCTGTATACTGAGAAAATATTTATGTAACTGCATACACTTACCCAAAACCACTACCAAATGATTGGGCTTGCGAAGAGCTGAATGCTCCGGAATTACCACCACCACCATATGGATAGCCACCACCAAATCCAGCACCAAATGACTGTGCTTGCGCACCAGCGCTTGCTCCAGCGCCACCAAAACCAAACTGTCGCTTTTGTCTGACGTTGTCTTGTACTGAAATTAGAAAAATAGCCATTTTCAGAAATTATGAACTTTTGAAATTTGACGAAATTCAGTTGTGCTGATGATAATGAAATAGGAATAATGTACATATCTATGTTATAAATAAATAAGTTTCTTACAAACGCTATCTGGAGCTGGATGATTTCGCTCAACGACAGTGTTGGCCTGGCAGATGGCAACGGCCATGATGAG
The DNA here is from genome assembly GCA_027743935.1 of Sinodicranocentrus sp. ZH6. Classification (NCBI taxonomy): domain Eukaryota; kingdom Metazoa; phylum Arthropoda; class Collembola; order Entomobryomorpha; family Entomobryidae; genus Sinodicranocentrus; species Sinodicranocentrus sp. ZH6. The sequence goes on along the minus strand of JAHZNA010003859.1, from coordinate 37,217 downwards.
GACAATAGCGAGGATGATGGTCTTCATGGTGAAGATGGGTAGTTTTGGTTTGGAGCTTAGAAAGAAAAATATAGATGAGGATCTACAAGTGGTGCTGATATGAACAACAACTTCGTCCGAATGAAGAAAACGACATTTTTCGGGCTCTTTATATACTCGAGCGAATGCGCTCTAACTTTATTCATAATACAGAAATTTAAGCAAAGTAAAATAATGGATCATTCATAACAGAGTAATGTATGGTTAGTTTAGTCGTCTTGTTGAACAGAGTTCTGAAGATCCTGAAACTTTTGATTCACTTGGCTTTCATGAGGTCTCGGCTTATCTCCATCACCATGCTCTCCTTCCTTATTCGGACACCACAGACCGGAGTCGATGCACCGCTTCATATGGAGCTTCGCTTGGTCTTCTGGCAACTCGAGTAGAATTTTTTGTAAAAGTGGGACATCTCGAAGCTCGAAGCATTTCTTTAGTTGCTACAGAAAAAAGCAAGGGAGCTTTAATATTTGCATGCTCGTTAATCTGCATAATCATTATCATGATGTACAAAAGGTACCTCAGGAAGCGATTCCATTACTTCAACAGGATCCAAACCACCAGGCCCAAGTCTGGCTTGTCTTTCTTCTTCTTCGGCTTCCTCAATCGCTTCTTTGATTTTTTCCTCTGCCCGTCGTCGAATGCGTTGACGAAACAACTCCAACTCAGAATCAAATGCCTGCTTGTACTCTGTTTGATCTACATGCGCTATTTTCGTGAAGAAAGAACCAACACATGCCTGAAAAAAGGTATAGCATAATTGGACATTATGCAAATTATTTAAATTGTGGATAAAACATACAAAAAAACTTTTGAATAAACTAACCCTGGGATCACGCTCCAACTGCTTTGCCAGCTCCATTAAAAAGTTCATTGCCTCAGCTATGAACAGTTAATAATATTATTATTCCAGGCTCCAGGCTCATTGTGAATGTAATAATGATTACACGTATCACGCACTATTTCCAATTCAATTTACAAACCTTCTCCTTCTTTTGAAACGCATTTTCCTTTTCAGCAATCTTCCTAGCTTCTGCATTGTATTCCTTTTCTAATTTATTGACATCCTGACCTGCAACCTTTTGTTGTTCGATTGTCTTCTTACGCTCTTTAAGTTCATCCTTCTTCTTGGCAATTTCCTTTTTCTCCTGATCCATTTCGGCCATTCGCTGAACTCGAGCTTCATGTCTCCAGCGGAACAGTGACGGTGTGTCAATGTTTGGATGAGTGTCATCTTCATCATCAGACACCTAGTAGTAAAATCAAATTTCCAGTTATCAATACGACATGACGCTAAAAATTTAAAACAACATTAATAACATGGTAATAATAATGATGAAGATGATGATGACAGTCATAAAACTTACTTCGATGTCTTTCCAACGACTATAATCAACCATAATCAATTATGTATTGTATATTGATAATTTGCAGCGCTCCTTTAAAAACAATACACAATAAAACAAACTCAAATTCAATGTTAGATTACTATAAAGTGAAGGAAGTGAGCGATGAATGAAAGTAAAAAGTGAAGGATGTGGTGAAGTAAAGGATACCTTTATAAACAGCTGTAGCCGCTAAATGATATTCTAGAGGTGTGCAAAACAAGATCACAGAAAAACCAAGTACCTCATTGTAATTCAATAATTAATATTATTTTTTTTAAACTTGATAAGGTGAGAAATTAATTTCCAACTTAAAATTTACATTAAAAGCAAATTAATCTGCAGTCTTTGTTAATCGCGAACCTACAACGTTCTACGAATATGACCATTCAAAGAATAACCTTATTTAAATCCAATTACTAACGTAAGTGTTATTTAAAAACTCTACTAATCTATAAAACATAGCATTCTTAATGTTATGAATACTTAATGACACATAATATGTTTTTCATTAATTTGTTTCTTCATTTTGTTTGATTTATTCCACAGCTGAATAAATGGAGCAATTTAGCTCATCTCTGTCCGTTCGTGAATATACTTGGGGTTGCCATCTGACGACAATGTTTTGAAAAATAGTCTCAAACTTAACTCTTTCCTTCCACATGTGGAATTACTCGCAATAGAGGAGCCTAGCATAGCAGCCATGGGACTTGGATGGCTTTATAAAATGGAATAATATAAAACTTCGCAGCGTAGCATTATGGTAAATTAAACTAAAGTCAACCAAAAACCTCATCTCCAGTCTATTATTAGTTTACTCCGGTCAAAGAACCAAAGATTCATCTCCGGTCTCCGTTCCTCTCAGTAAATCTGTCGCGCTGTACTTCAAAGCCCCATTTGATGATGACCAAAGAGATGACCTTTCATGATATACTTCATGAGGTTACCTTTTAAAAGCAAAAGATTCTTGGAAGCACTCCTTGAGCTAATTTTGAATACAATATTATCTGAAAGTGATATTCGCCTTCAAAGCTATTTCGTTTTGAACTGCTTCGTCCTCGCATCACTTTCAACCCTTCTTTGTATGTTGAAGCGTCATTGGAATATGCGCTATGGTTGCAGGTATATGTGTCTTCCCAGCTTCGCGGTACTTTCCCCTTTACGAGATTGGGAAAAAGTACCCTTCCAACATCCGACTCTGCTCAGTGTGTTGGAGAAGTTCGCGTTGAAACGTTCCATCTTGAAGTAAAGAGTGTGAGAACGAAAGGCGACGAAAGTCGTATCCTTATAATCAGAAAGAAACTATCTGTGTGTTTTCAAGTCTCTCTTTCCAACTCTCGTGTGTGTACAAGTTTTCAGCGTTTGATGCACAATGCCCATTGCATACCCGTTGGTTTGATTATAGTTTGCCATCATCAGCAACGTCTCATCCCAGGCGAAGAAGACAAAAGCGAAGACAGAAAAGAAAACCAAGTGTAAATCAGCGATATTGTTTACCACGAGGAATCAATACCCGTGGAGTATTCCTTCGGGAGGTGAAAAAGTTTCTTGGGAAGACCAATTTTTCTGCAAATCTACTCTTTTGGAGAGTACTCTTTAAAAAAAGTTACTCGTTTTTTAAACTGAGCATCATAAACATCTCATCGGAATGGCTTTTAAAGGAGTTACCATGAACGCTGCCACGGCTTCCCTGTTCGTGTTCTGCACTGGTAAGTTGGAAAACTTTTGAATATCATGAATATCCATAAGCCAATACACATAGGGTTACATTCATTAGAAAGATTCATGAGAAAGGAAGTCGCACTAATTGGATTATATTGGAGCATATATATCATCGTCCTGTTTCGGAATATGTGGGTTCAGGGCAAACTGAGACGCGTCCTGTTTCCAGATTACAGCCGTTCGTGACCTCAAGTTTGCATGATCTTTTATCAATTAGACGAATGCATATTAGAGATTAGCATATGTACGCTAAAATGCAGAGAATAAAGGCAGCAGGCGGAATAATTTTGAGTTGTTTCATAATTTGAGTTAGTAATAAAATGACTTATAAGAGCATACTTACCTATGCTATCGAGGTAAATGGAAAAGAAAAGCTCATAAGTCGACTTCTTAAAGCTTGACAGACTACTTCTATTCAAGAGAGATGTTGAGATAGATGTCATGCAAAACAACACAGCCTGAGTGAGTATTTATCATACTCAGGCCAACACTCATGAGTTTTGAGTTTGTGAGAGCATGCTATTATATGACTCTATAAAACTCTTCTGGTAGATTCTAGATAAGTTTTTAATACTCAACAAGAATAATTTTTGGTTACACATTGCTCTGGTCGACGTGTGTTCCATAGAGAAGGGTGGAGTTCTTTGCAAAGCTCCATTTTGTTCTCCACTTTATGATTGTGTCTTAACTTTTAATCTAGATATTTTCTAAAATATTCTTCTCTTCTAATCTAAAATCCTCCAAAGTTTCCCTTACTCCAAATTTCCCCAATTACAAGATTGAGGAAGTCACCATGACGTAGAGGAAGTGGTGTTCGTATGAGCATATATCTACATGTGATAGTGATGCACTCTTGTTAGTTCGCGGTTCACGCCCCAACTATCTAACTGAGCGTACACCTTTCCGAAGAGAAATCTTAGTTAGTTTTCTAGCTCGCACATTATTTGAAATGAGGAAAGGATAGTCAGATAATGTCGTTCCCAGGAGGGAAGACAGAGAGAAATGTGAAGAAGTGTAGAACATCCCTCACTCATTCTTTTGCTTAGTGGATGCATATGTATATGCTTCATGTGGAACCTAGGCTCGTTTACTTGCTCTTTCCTTCCGCTCATTCGTAATTTCTTGCTAGCCATATCCATTACTACTTTTCCCACCTAGCCATTTCCTCCCACCCACTTTACACAGTGGCGGCTTAACGCTCAGGTAAACGCTCCTTTCTCAACTTAAATGTAATGTGAGCTTCAGGTCTAAATTATTGGTAGGTCATTTATCCATGAGAAGAAAGATGAGTTTCCGCCAACTAGCACAGATTACAAAAATTGAACTCGGGTGGCGAGACTCACAGAATAGTGTGGAACCTCATTTACCTCACATTGCCCTTCCTGGTTGGACCAGAAACTCCCTCATAGCCTGCGGACTGGGGACTGAGGAGAATAATAACGGGCGACTTTGTTCAGACACTCTGCAAAAGGTGTGACTGCAACATCAAATCAACTACAATTACTACTAGAGTATCTACCAGCAACTCCACTTTTTTCAAGTATGCCGCATAATCATAAATGCCAGAAAAAGGGAAACGTTGCAAGAGTTTTTGAAGCAGATTGCAGAATATTACACATTTTTCATAGAATACTGTTGGCATTGTTGGTTCATCATCATAATGATACAAAATTACTACGAGCTCACACAGTCCCATATCATCCTACTGCTTTGAAAAGCAAGTCAATATCGATCTGCAATTCTGCAAGTACTTTCGATATAACATACATCATGAGTAGTATGTGCATCACATATCAAAACATATATTGACTTCGATCATGTCTTAGCTCGGAGATGAACGAACGTCAGAGAGTTTCTTAATTGACAAGTAGACGACTAAGAAGATATTCGAACGGCACTATTAGCATATTCGATTTCCAGTACCGTAAATGCAAATGAGTCATTGTGGATGATGGAGGAAGAAACTGTAGTGAGTTTTATCTGCAAACATTCAATACTGGGTAGGTTGTTGCGTTCTTCAAATTGATTTTCTTTGTTTGCTTGTGCAGACGTGTGCACATGACAGGCCACTTTTTCAAAGTCGGGATTAAAGAGAAGTAAATATGGGATTTGAATATTCATTGTTAAAATACATGGTACATCGGGAGTACGCTTCATGCTTAAATTAAAAATCGTTAAATTCTGCTGGCTGTGGCAGTCCAAGCTATAGCAAAGTCGCTTAGACATCCAGTTTTTTCTCCTTATCTGAGAAATGTGCTAATGAAATTCAAATCAAATGAGTGCTCCGTTTTCTGCTCTGCATCATTCCACTTGAAAAAGTGGGAGAGAGTGAGAAAAAAAACATTTAGTAGTTCTTCGTACCACTCGAATTCATTCAAAGTACATAATGAGAAAAACAGAGCACTACTACTTACTACATTCATAGCTTTACTCACCGAACCACGGTATTTTTTTCCCTTGCTCATGCAGTTGCTAGAAAAAGTCCTTGTCATTTTACATAGTAATTAAGAAAATAAAACCATCTGCTGATGGTGGTTTTCTATTTCCCGTTAACATAGTGGAATTGTCCAAATTTTGTGATGTATAGAGAGAAACCCTATTTCTCTATCAATTCGGTCATGATCATGATATTCTTCTGAATTTCTACCTTCGCCATTCACTTTGATCATCCACTCACTTTTCCATCTTCTATTTCAATCGAGTGGGAGCAGTACAATATTCTGTGTTCGTCATTCCTTTCAAGAAGAAAAAGAGTGAAAACATGGGGAGACGGGAGAATGGGGAAACGATTAATAATACATACGCTTTAGATCGACGGTTCAGCCAGCCAAACATTCAATATATTTTTAATACAATTTTCCCAAGGCTGTACGATCATGCATGCATCTACGTTTCCCCTTAATATAAGTGACAAAAATATAAATGTAGTCGGGGTATACACGTTTACCAACGTGCATCATCATATTTGAACGTGCACTTCATTCTAAGCAAGGAACGATACATGAACTCTTGTACGTAAGATTCCATATTTCTTAAGGGGCCTGGAGGCATGCTGAAGAAATTTTTATATAGAATTTATCATTCTTCATGATGAAGATGTGATTCGGTCCGGGCGTGTTGCTCTCTGTACCTGGGCAAAAAAACGTGTGTAGTTTGCACTGTTGCTAGAAAGAAAGTAGTATATACTAGTATTTCGCGTTTCATGTGTTTTTCTCTGCAGCGCAGCTTTTGCTGCAATCCCCTAACAAGCGAGCAGACTTTCTGTGTGTAGCATTTGTAATAGACAGCTCATCTAATCATTCTTTATATTTTATTCATGATGATGATGGAAGGGGACTGTATCCAGAGCCAAGTTTGATCGTCAAGGAGACAAACATTCTCGTTTTTTTTGAATTTGAATCTAGGTATGTATATGTGCATATTCAAAGCTTAGCCAGTGAAATATGTGTTTTTTCGGGAAGGAAATTCGGCCAGGAAAGTATGTACATAGTCTCGACATCTCGTAATTCCATGGTTCATAAAGCTTGTTTTCCATCACTTTCCAATCCCCGCCGTAAATTCTCATCCAGCGAGAGCAAATCTCTACGAAAAGTCTGCTTCCGTTCTACTTTTTGTAAGTGAGGAAAAAAGTGAAGATAGTGGACGATTACTCCAGCACGAGGAAATAAGGTAATCGGTGGAGAATAGTCCTTCCTCGTCCTTGCTGGGAATGTGCATGGGAAAACTATGGACTGTATCAAATGGGATAAGGAAGGTTGTGTGTCAGAGAGACAGAAAAATCTCCAGCTCCAGCATAACTTTTGCTGATATGATCTTCCTCCTCCAGCATAAATCTTTCTCTTTCAGTTTGGGTCCACTAAAGGGCTTCATTTTGTTTCGATCATTGTCACTTCTTCTTTGATCATGGTAAAATTTGAGTCTCACAGTTTAGTTTAAATAGAAACTCTCACTCTGCTCGCCATGGACCGAAGTCGCAGTGGAATGAATGACAAAAGTCGAGTAGGAGAAAAAATCCACCGATGTGTTTTTTCCCCTATGCATCAGCCTGTCGGCATGCATCCAAAATATAAAACAAACGACTTGGGTAGGTACTCGGTTATATTTTATTCACTTTTAGCATATGTCAGAGTTACACAAATATGGCTCGACTCAAGGAAGCTGTTTTCTTTTTGGCGTGATTTCACATCCTCCACCAGAGGAATTTCTCATGGTTATGTGAATGTGGGAGAAAAAATTATAGATCAGAAAGAGCATATGCTCTTTCTAATAGATTTCTTTTCTTTTTCGACCCCACTCTATAAGAGTATGTTGAATTCAATTAAGCCGTGTAGTCGCTTCCAATTTCACGTTGGGATTTTAACCCCTTCACAAATAAGGTTTGTCACAGAGATAAAAGTGTGCCGAGAAATGTTTTGTATTTTTGTGGGAAGGAAGAGCGAGCCAATTTCAAGGAAAATTGAATTACCAACCATGTAAATTTATTTGAACCAGAGTACGATGAAGTAACAAATTTAGATATAGCACTCGTGGAAAGTGTATAATAGTCCGCTTCGTTTTGACTTTTACGATTAAAATTTACGACGCACCATTTTGAATACATTTGGACCGAGGTCATACCGGTTTTGTGTGATATCATCCTCATGACATACTATGGAATTATACAGGGAAAAAAGTGGTGGAATCCTCAAATAAATGTCCACCCTAAACTCTGTCAGTATGTCTAGTGCTGTGTCAGTTAAAAAATGACATTCCACCAAAAAGACATTTTAGTTTTGACAAGACGAGAATGAACTTGGATAAAGGAGAGTGCTAGTCCCTCCCTCCCTACTCATATCGTATTCACTAAAATATGATAAAACTGAGCATATATGAATACAATGGCTACCTGAAAGAAGGAGTCCAATCCTTTTTGATCATTCCATGAGCGATATCAACATTTGCACATGATGTTATTGCCCAAACACTTGAAGCGAAAGTTTTCACTCGAACAAGTGGGTAAAGTTAAAATTTATTGTCATTCATAGAAGCACCTTTTTGTGTGTTTGTGCACACAATAACAATACCATGTTTGAGCGAGTTCCAAGTTCCAAACTGAGAAACAAAAGCGTTTCAACGGGCTATTGTGTGAACACCTACTGTAATGGGCTCAATTAATCAATCTCGACAGTCCGCCAGCTCATGTCATGAGCCATACTCATATTATATGAGTTCAGCCTATTGAAGAAAATATGCATAGAACCCTTTATTCCATAGTCAGCAGAAAGTTTAACAATTATTTAAGCTTTATTCCATACGAGCTTACGTAAGCCTTTTCAACAGAGAAAGAAACGAAGGGAGGGTCTTTTTCCGTGAAAAACACATTCCAGATTCAAAATGTGCCCATGGACCAGTTGCAATAAAACATTCCAACATTCTAGTCCGAAAGCTGAATAAGATTTGAATAAAGTTTTAAGTTTTATACGAATCGCAATAAAAGTTTTGCGATAACACACAAGTTTCATAAACATGTCCATGTCGATTTCCAAGATTGGAAAGCTAGTCGCAATATATTTGGAACGTGACGTTTGCAAACCGAATATGTTAACCAAAAGAACTCAATATTATATTGCCGATTTTTTTGCGTATAAAAACGCCTTGAAGTGCAATATTATGTTCGCGGAAAGCCACATTTCTCATGAATGTCACGTCAAGTCTAACTGAACAATAAAATACCTAGAAATCTGCAAATTACAATAATTTGTGAAGGCTATAATAATACATTAGTTTAGTCTCAATCTCGGTTTTTGGCCCAACAATGTACTAACTAAGTTATTTTTCAAAATTCAATAGAGGATTATGCAAAGACAAGATAAATGTCGACAGGTTAGAGTTTTATTTATAGGGCAATTAGTATAATCATGCATAATGTATGTAATGTATGTATGAGGGTAACCTGCTACATGATGTTTATCAATATGAAATCTCTTACATTGCTCCTGTCCATAGCATTATGATATTATCAATATTGTTCATCATATCCACTATACCAATATTCAACTAGAACCAACAAACATCACGAAACCTGTAGTAATAACTTCCGCCCGGAAGAGAACTGGGTATTTTACATGATTCTTGTGGAATAACGGAAACATAAATTATTATTTATGTGATTTATTGTGCCGAGACGCCGAGAGGAGATAGATAGATGAAAGCGTTACCTCTGAGAGGAGGGCTGTGTAATTTAGAGGAGTGGGATTTAAATGACCGTAAGTAATAGTCCTAAACAGAGGGTATGAAAAGGGATTCTTTAAGTTGCCTGATGGGATATATAATATGTTGGATCAAAATCGGCCGGGCTGTGCTTATTTTAAGTATGTATGTGCATCATCAATATCAACATGATAAAACTTCATTAAACTCTCATGTGCCACTGTTTTTGACAGGTTCTCGTATAACTACTCAGGGTAATTCAGGGGATATAAAAGAAAAGAAAAAATAGTGTTGTGAAAACTCCGAGCGGAAACAGTAGAGCTTGGACAGGATGATTGGCCAGAAAAAAGTGAGCTACACAGCGAGAGGAAAATCTCACAAGAATAGCTTTCTCTCTAGCCGTCTCTCATCTTCTTTGCCACTTCCATCCTCATGCTGTGTCCCAAAGGGCACGCTCAGTCATGAGCTTACTAAAACTAACACTACTAACAGGAAGTTCCAGTACTAACTGAAGATGTATTGAAGATGAAAGATATGACTGGCATTTCATTCCTAGCAACATGCGAATGCCATTCTGCCCCACAGCTTCTTACGAAGCACTTTTTACACGAGAACAGCTATTATTATTAGTAGACGTAGGTACGTGCATGCATAGACAGTCGTATATATAAGGATGGACACACTTTCCATTGTTAATAAAAATTATTGGACGGAGTGACAGAAATCGGACGGGGGAATGCCATCTTGTTGTATGTATTTGACGACGTATTTTCCCGAACTCCTATTGATTTGTGTACTTGATATGGGTAGTGCAATGATAGACAAGTTTGCAGGCCAAGTTTTTTCGTCAAGTCCCTAGAGAAATTTACAATTTGCAATATTCCAGCCATCCTGGCTAATTTATTTTGCTTTTACAAAAGTTTTATTTCTCATCCCTTCTTCTTTTCTGAGAAGGAGTGTCTGGTGGATCAAATTTCGCCAAGTAATGGTTCAAGTACAGGTAATAAAAATAATGATGACGAAGGGGTGATTTGGAATGGGTATCGTAATCTGATCCTGTAATAATTGAAAACAGGAGGATGGAATGATATAAAAATCCAAGTGTGCCAGATAATGGCGGTAAGAACAATAGAATAGAAGCCAAGTAAATCGAGTCTAGTTGGAGTCTTGCCGAGAGATGGTTCAAGAGATCCATGTGCTCTGATTTTTAGCGTCAACTGTAAGCTTACACATTATGTCAGTGCTTTAGGAAAGGACCACCGTTTGTCCCAGAGAGATGGGGAGAGAATCCTTCTCTGCTCAAAAGGAATCAAGATAACAAAATACCACTCACTCAATACTTCCTATTTTCTTTTCTCTACAACCACCTATATCTGGTCTTCTATCCGCCTGGCCTGGAACAGCTCAGCTTTTCTGTAAATAGAAATGGCAAAGCCAGTACAAAATGTGTATGGGAAACACGCTCTGTCCCTCGTTTGTTTAACCGTACGAAATATATCATGTCGGAGGATGGAGGCAAAAATAAAGTAGGAAAAGTCACGGTTTCATTCACATCCACACAATGTTGCAATAGCTTGGTATAATTTCAAGAGGAAGATCAGGATACACATTTCACACACAATGGCGCAAACTAGAGACCATGAGAGAATAACAGCTTGTGTGTTCTTTGTATCCGAAGTGAGAGCCTGGGAAAAAGTGAGATCTTATTCGATCAACATTATCGACCCCTCATCAATTGATCTTACGACGATGGGGAAGCCTATTTGTCCATCAGCACTCTTCCTTTTTTCCAAATTGCAATATACCATGTCGCAGCACAACTGTACGTTCTTCTTGTAGACCATTTTCTCCTCCTTTATTTGTCAACCGGACAGATACATTCCATCGTTGTTAGCCTTTGATATCCTTTCATAATTGAAATCAAGCATCGCGGAGTTCCTTTAGACAACATTTCAATTTTTCGGCGACCCGATCCCTGAAACCCTTTCTATTTTGATGGCGCTGACGTGAGTAATTCTAGTGGGGTTTATTAAGACGGCAGTATAGAATCTTTTTGGCCTTTTCCCAGCCATCAGCAGCATCATCATGTGGCTGCAAACCATCAAACCACGAGAGAGCGCCAAGGGATTAGCTGACACTTCCAAATCCAATTTTCCTCTCGACGTGTCTCCGTTTTCCCATCTGATGTAATGTGAAACTTTGAAATAAACCCATAGTGGCGGAGTTATTTTAATTTTGAAATATGTTTTCTATAATATTCGTATCATTATTGTATCTAACTAGTTGTGTGAGTAACGATGCAACTTTTACATGCTTTCTGTCCAATCTCCCAGCACAAGTGTTGATCATAGATTAGCATATAAGCTGTCTAACTGTCTCCTCTTTTCTTTCTTCCCAAAGCAAGCTGGCCCACATAAAACGGAATGCGCATCATGTCTGACTCCCATACCAGCAATCTCAAACGTAGAGTGGTAGAGCCTCGGCCTAGACACATGCTAAGTGAGTCGAAAAGTGAGTTGTTAGGAGTGAGGTGCCTACAGTGTAATATATGACATTACCAATTTCACAGGGAAAGTTACTCTAGCTCTGCCTACTACATAGAGCATCATCACCATCACAAGTGGAGAAACGTAACAGTTGCTGCTATCCCAAAGCCTCCTCCTGACTGTATCTTGACTCCGTGACAAAAATTCTTTCTTCTCCACTTGTTCCTCTCTCCTGCTGAGAAGGAAAGTCAACTCGAGGATCTCTAAGCGTTTACTCACATGCTCTCTCTCTCTTTCTCTTGCCCTTTCACCATCTTTTGTTCCTGGTGTGCATTCGCATTCCTGTTTATAGCACTGCTCATTGTGCATGACAATGTCATCCAATATTCACTTTAATTTAAATTGGGGGTTGAGGCTTGTGGATAAGAGATAACATGATTTTCCTAATAACATAATGCCTATGCATATGCAAAAATACCGGAACTGCGACTGAAAGGAATTCTCTTCGTCCACCAACACACTCAAGCTTTTATATTCGATATTTAAATACGTGTGTGTATGTTCCCTTTTATGTGCATGTCTCGGATAAGAGCACTTCTTCGTAATGTCGACCGCTCCTGATCCACAGGAAAGAGAGAAAATGCGGATTTGGTGTGTGATGGAATGTCGGTTGGAAATGTTCCCACTCATGACATGATGAAAACTATCCTCTTCTTCCTCTGACGTTTCAAATATATACGCGGTTCATTCCCAACTGACTTTGCGGTTTGAATGTTAAATGGGATAATTTTTAGAGTAGCAGTCGCATCTTTCCCATGCACATACGCTATAACAACGTAGCACGTTTTGTCATTGAAGTCGACGTTTATTTCAGAGTGACACATGATGTCATGTATAGTTAAAAAACGAGTCGTATCAGGCTAGTGTTGGCTTTGCCTTTGCCTTGTGTCTCTACACTATGCCTTCGCTAATTTTACTGCCATTCATTTCCCTCGCACTCATTAAACTTGTCTCTCTCTCTCTCTCTCTCTCTCTCTCTCCGACTTCCTATGTATTATGGAGAAAGTCGGCCCACCCGTATCTCATTTCACAAGTAATGACGAAATTTTATGAACGCATCGTCTAAAATAAATGTACAAAGTTTTATACGATACTTTACAATTATTGCCATTTGGGAAAAGCTTGAAATACTTAAGGCAGTAGTAATTTCTGAAGGAACGATGCTATTATTACGATAATATCATGAGCATTTTATGAAGTTTTTACTGCTTCAGCATAATATTCATGTTGTGTATTAATGTGCGACGTCAGCATCTTGTGTAGTCATGAGAGGGAAAAATGAATTCAATAGATTAGGTGCAAACGATCTACAAGACCACAAACGTTTGTTCATGCTCCTCTCAAACATATTTGCATATGCATGATCAAAACTTTTTCCTTCAAGAAAAAAAAACACCAGTTTTCCCATCTCTTTAATGCAAAAATGGTCATTTTCGAGAATTACCTACTGGCGCAACTCATATGAAGTTTTACTGTTCCGCTTCCAAAATTTGTTCTATTTCACTATTTCATATTTTCCACCAGGGAATAATATAAGTCACATATATGGGAGTTACATATACTCCAAATACTCCAGCCATGTTTACTTTCACCATACTCAATTCCATATTCTACCAGCCTTACTTTTGAGTTTTCTTTTTCAGCTTTCCAAATGTTGTTGGAAATGGCAATAACTCTTTGGACATGTCCAAATGGAGTTGCCCTACTTCTCCTTGTGTTCAACAAATATTTATGTTAGTAAGCAACTGCTTCTGTTGGATATACTGTATTCACTAGGATGAGGAAATATTTTGCGCAATACCTGAAAAGGAGAGAAGAATAAAATTCAAGGGGAAATTTTTTATCTTGTTGAAAATGTATTTGAATTTGAAGATCTATCAGTTTGTAACTGGTAGTTTTCATTTCTATTTTCGTCAATATGTCTAATGTATGGTCAGACCATCATCATGCACATTCAAGTGCCATTCACGCAGGGATTCTGTCAGATGTGCGCCCTTTGCCACTCTGAAAAATTGAAGAAACGTTTTCTTTCTTAAAACCGGTACTTGCAGCTTTCTCTTGTCACACCGCATTCCTTATCTCACCACCCTGTTTGATTTATAACTCTGTTGGATTGTGTACATAGGTTTCCCATTCATTTCATTTCATCAATAAAAGAGATTGCGGTTTCAACAGAGCTTCGCCACATGAACTTTCCTCGATTTTTGAATGAACGAAAGAAAGGGCGGTGTGAGTGTGGCCCGCACTGTGTGGGAGTCGGTGAAAGCAAAAAAACTTGTTTTAACGTCTAACCTACACTTTTTGCTGACTTTAAATACCTCTTGAATCAAAACTATCCTTTTCTCACCCCTATACATTTCAAATTTCCTTATGATAACTATTATCCGCCAAAGTGTATTACGAGCGCTAACGTATAATGATCGCAGGCTGAAATGAAAACAATTTCCACCAAGTGTTTGTTCAGAACTCTTTCAAGATGAGTTTTTCTTACTTTCAACTTTCCTCCCTCTTCGCCCTTTCTCTTTTTTCCCTTTAGATGTGGTTCTTTTCCCAGACACGACCGATGGAACCACTCAACTTGTTTTTTAAGGATGTTCATTTGTGACAGATTGAATGGGCTATTGAATGAGAATGATAAAGTGTTGTCTTTCCCTGGGAAAATATTTTGCAACTTTGGGTGATGCGAATTCTCGTAGCAATTACACAATCCTCCTATCTAATTGATACGATTTCTTGCCCTAAAAAGAACATAAAGCTGCAGTGTGAATGTTTTTAAAATCACCATGATAAAATGATTCCATTCAAATGGACTTTTTTCCCCTCTGCATTTTCATTATTTTTTCAATGGGTCGGCAGAGAGCTGAAATTGGGGAGAGTGGTGAAAGGTACTTCTTCCATGCTCATATGGTAATGTTACTTCTCCCCTGACTACCTATATTGAGATTGGTTGGGAATATACCTTGTTCTGAGAATAGCTATATCCGTCTAAAATATCACATCACATCAAATCAACTTCTTTTCCCTACCGTTTTCCACTTTCTTTTTTTCTTCTTTCATTTGCCCTTGAGTGTAACACTGGGAATAATATATCACACACATAGACTTCATTTATTGTATTCTGCTGGAGTGAATATCTGAATGAATGATCTCACTCCGACTTCACACTTTGCTAAAGTGAGTTGGAAAGTATGAGAAGAGGTTGTTCGGTCTCCTCCTCAAAATCAAATCTGGAGGTAATGTTGTCATAATGTGCATATCACCATATCAGTGCAGGAATAGAAATAGAGCTATGGTGGTGGAGGGAGAAGAAAGGGAAGAGAAAAAAATAAGGAGCTCGAACCAGATTCCAACTCCAAATTATACATATATATGTATACATGTATTATGCCCCATATTCCTTTCCTTTAGGTTCTTTTCCGAAATTAGTTTCCAAAAAATTGCATTCACTCAAGGTGAGCGAGTTTCATCAAATTATACATTCCTGCACTCCGTCCATGGTACGAGGAGAACAAAAAACCAAGTGTGTGCGATTGATCATCATTTCTCCATTGAGGAATGCTACTTTTCTTAAATGAAACCTCGGGATTTCATTATTACTTCGACATGAATAGCACATCTGGTTAAATAAAGGAAAAATCCGAATGCAAGGTGCACCAATATGAGAGAAACGTTGAAGTTATCACTTATTTAATTTCACTTATCGCTGGTTCAAGCTAACTGCATATTTCTTAATTTTGATTTCGTTTTGCAATTAGGGAAACGATACAAAAGATTAATGTAGACGTCAACCAGTTCCGATTTTCTGGAAAATATTATCCCTATAACGTTCCGTCCCTGTCTCATTTATTTGAAATAAACGGAATTACATTGAGATCTGCAGTGCTGATAGCGCAAGTCTCAGTCTCACTTCCTGTCTTGTACATAAATAACGTTAATGTTTTAACGAATCATTCGAAGGTCTGATGATATAATAATTGTGTTCAATATTATTCAATCAATGACACCCTAATTTGAAAGTTAAATTGGGATCGTAATAATAAATCCCAAAATCTCATACTTTTCCTGCTCATAGCATCTCAGCATTATCATCATTATGTGTTTGTTCGATAAAAGTATTTAGTCAGCTGGCAGTTGATAATTAAAAAAGTTAAGAAAGTATGATATAGTTTGAAAGAATAAAAAACTTTCCCACTAAGTCCTACACTGCACGACTAAGGGTACATCTTCACTTGGAGAAAAAGAAGCGAGAATGAAGGGAAAGAAAAAAAGGGAAAAAAGATTCTTCAGTCAGTCTCAGTCACCAGCAAAATGTACTACTACACATACTCAGTCATTCACTCAAAACTTTATATATTTTCCATGACTCGATTATTATTACTATATCATTATTATTGCCAAGAAACCAGAAGAACTTGGAAAATGTCTGAGAAAGGAGCGACAATGACGAGGAAAAAGTACATGCCACCACTATTTACGTTGTGGTAGTAATAATGATGAGATTCGTTGGTGGGATATAAAACTGGAGATAAAAAGCAGCCGCCCTGTCTTCTCTCTCAAGCGATAATAATTCTCCCCTTCAACCGTGAACTATATCTAGTACAAAGTCGGAGAGAATAAAAGCGAAACTCTAATGACGACTGTTTTCTATTTTTTTAGATGATGTAACATCTAGCTGTCTACTAGTTCTATACTATTTATTTATTCCCATTTCTACCACAACAACACCACACTATCATTTTATAATCGTTTCATTTTTCTTTCCTTATTCATCCAATAGTATAACCCGACAGGGAAAAAACACAACCACAAGCAACTACTTTTGTGCATAACTTAATTTAGCACCAATTACTAGAATACGCTATACGACATACGAAAGAGTTTCTTTAAGTAATAAACACAACATGTTTTTGTATCCAACAAATGCTCACCATGTTGCAAAACTACAGAGATAATATAGAACTATACAACTTTGAAGTTGTATCTTCCTAGGAAAAAAAACTTTTTTTCACGTTTGTATTATGTGGAATGTCTTTGCACTACAATGATCACACTAGCGTGAGTGAGATTCTCTTGTAGTGAAAGGATGTTAAGTAATTTTGACAATAACATAGGCTAACGCTACACTCCTCTAAAATTCTGGATAAGAATGGAACAGAAGAGAGTGGTTTTGTATGCAGAAACAACCTCTTTTCTTTGGAACAGGTACAAGCTGCGTTTGAAATACTGACTCGAAAAAGCTTTTTCATTGTTGGAGGGAATGCAATGGCAATTGATTTTTTTATTCTCTCTATCTCTCTCTATCTTTCTCTCTCTCTCTATCTTTATTATCCAACTTGAGAGAGAAGAAAAACAGTATTTTAAGAACGTTTGGCTCTTAAGTAAATATTGTAGTGGTGACAAGAAAAACATTTCCTAGACCGCCTTTAACTTTCTTGACCTCATTCTTCATTGTAGATTCAAAATGACAATTCACAGCTCCCTTTGAAAACAAAAACACCACATGCATTACATGAATGACCAGGGAAGGGCAAGTGGAAAGAGGTTTTCACCTTTTTCAACATTTGCCATACTACATTAGCAACATCACCTTTCTGTCTGTTTTCCCCTTGTGTTTGTTTATCTCTCACTTCACATTTCACTTTGCTAATTAACACTAAAGTTTATTTACACAAGATGTGTACGTTGAAGCAACTGTTGAGTTTGAACTTGAGTTGAATGAGTCAGCCATAACTTGCGTTTTGAAAATGTACATCTACCTACCTACCTTTACTATTGCATTTTTTACAGAGTTTCAGATAAATTTTGACATTTCTTCTTTCAATTAGACATACTCACTGATTCCCATGTATACTACATACGGCATCCATATAACGTAGACTTTCTCTGCTTGGCAAAATTCGTCTGAAATTCGTGGATCATTGATCCAGCCCTCTCTTCTGGATGCGTAACTTCTCATGGATTCGTAACTCCATACGGGTGGGGCATCCTGGATATTATTCTTGATTCCTATCCATTCTTTGGAAAGTGTCTTCCCTGCCACCACTTTGTTTTCCTTTCACGTTCAGCAAAAGAAATTGAATTTACAGTGATTTTAAGTGGATCTGCTTTATACGTGCTGGCGATAAAGTTTTTATATCCATATGTATGGAAGGAGAGAAAAAAAGTTTCATTGGTAAATGCATATAGAAAAATATGAGACGTGTTAGGTTCATGTTTGAGAGTTCAAATATAATCATTGAGCCATGAATTGATTCAACACCCATTACCCTTCATCCGGAAACTGCACGAAAGTGAACTCAACCCTCTTCTTAGAGCAAAAGGTGAAAAATTTATTGACACATTTGAAGTTGAAGTATGGGACAAAGCGGGAGAAATATCCGTATTACAGTAATTATAAGTCGATGTTGTTGTTGTTATTATTATTGTCGTCGCATTTTAACATAATTAATGGAAAACTTTTCCATAAACTTGATGGGAAAGAAAGGGCAAAGAGTATTTATGGTTATTTGCAACCGCAAAACTCAACAGCCATGACAGCCAGCCCCTTTGATGGTTATGCAAGTGGGTGTGTATTCCAAAAATAGGAGGAAAAAATTGTCAACTTTAACTTGCTCAAAATTGGTTTTACTTTTGGTCGAGCTTCCCCAGTCCCCACAAAAAGTTTTGTTTCTATTTCAATAGAAATTTTGCAGAGTTAAATCTAAGTAGTTGGCGAAAGCCGAACTGATTAATCCCTCCTCGAGGATAATACAAAACTAACATAGAAGATTAGAAAGGACAAAGCCGATATACCTAATTGTCTTAGTGCTGCGGGTGTGTTTCGCGTTTGTGTACAAAAGAGGAACTACTGTTGACTGAAAGAGAAGCAGCAGTGGGCCTTCTTTCATATCTCAGTTTTGTCAAAGTGGGCATCATGCTGCTGTTTAAAGTAGTCCAAAGAAAAGGGACAAGTTTCCTCTGCCTACACAGCTGCTGCGTCTCGCGTAGTCTCGTATCGCTCCAAGCAGGGAAGTCCAAATATCTTTGTGTGTTGCTTAAGTTTGTACAGAATAAAAGTTTAGCTTTATCCCAAACTTTCCCTATTTACAGTTATCGGAGTTGACGTGAACTTGCTAGATTGGAAAAGTCCAGAACTGTTTTTCTTTCTTTCAAGTGCAGCAGCTCTCACTTTCTTCTTCTTCTCCAGCACCCGCTCTTTTCCCCAAAAATAATCTACTGTTTTCATTTTCCAACAATCCCAGCTCCATTTCAGCTCTATCGAATTCAAAAGAGTAAAACTGCACACTTAAATACGTGTGTAGTGTGGAGGGGGGGAATAAATTGAGGCTCATTACTTTTTCATGTTTTATGGAAGGTCCTATATATTATTTCAAGATGAAAAATGCATTATTTCCCTCCTTACGTATGCATTAAATTGGGTGAGAGAGGGAGGAGGGAAAGAGAGAAAGGTTCAAGGCTCAAGGTTCAATCAATGTATTCGTACTGGAAGAGCATCGATCGTAGCAATAAAATGTGTACATTCTCGTTTAGAAAAAGAGAGCCCCATCATTAAAAACTATTATTACGGCACAACTATCAGTCAGGTTCCGGCGGTGAGTTTCAAGGCTGGATGAACAGAAACAGTTTCCTACCAATTTCGTTCTTGCTAAACTACATGATGTACTTATACCTTTCCTTTTCCTGTACACCAATTGTTGTTGCTCTTTGGTTCTCTTGCTTTGTTCTAAATACCATTTGAGGATATATTCATATCTATTATTTCATTAGTAAATGATCTTGTCATAAGCAGAGACACATAACTTGGTTTTCACAACTTCTCTCTCTGAGTTTACTATTCGTATAATGTGTACGTCCTTACTCCATAACATCCATTGGAAATGCTCTTTATGCTCATTTTTATGCCTTTTGATGGTGTGCGGGAAATAAAAAAAGAATCCTAATGGATATCCTTTTTCTCTCGACTTACTAACATCATCATTTCCTGGGAAAATTGTGAACACACAAGCGCTATCATCACTTTTTAGAACTAATACTTTTTTTCTTTTACGAGGGCAAATCTAAGTGGATTGTTTCCGGAGTGGTGCAACTACTATAGGGGGAAAAATGAATATATGATGATTATACAGAGTTGCGTTTAAAATGACTTCTCCCGTGTTTCCCTCAAAAAATTCCGAAACTCTGGAACCACCTTTCGGGGAAACGGAAATTGCATGAAATCTCTGTTTCTCTTCTTTTACTCTGCCTTCGCGAGTCGTCAGAGGAATACAAACATTTCCATGATGATTATGATTATGTTCATCATCATGATTATTACTATTATTATCATTGCCTTTCTGCTGCTATTGCTATTATCATAATAACTTTTCTACCAAGGACGTACATGGTCTAAGCTTATCTTGTGATGATAGGATTTTTTTTACGCAATTACGTACACATTCCGTACACGGGTGCACAGGATGAGATAATAAGACCGAAACTTTAATCTTTTGGTGTGTTTAGGGCTCAGAACTCGGTTTATGTGAAAAGTATTAAAAAAATAAAATAAAACCAGAAAAAAAGTTTGGGTGGAGTCGGAGTAGACGTCAGCAACTATGCTAATTTTTCGCTTGTATTATTACAGTGATGACCGTGGGCACGGTGCAGGGTCTCATATGCAGTCAATGTGGGACTTACATACCGACCTCGGTGACACCATGTCTTAATATGACGAATAGCATGGGAGAATGTTCAGAAGATAGCACCCACTGCGCAAAGTACGTCTCCCCTGCCATGGTCGTTTACGGTTGTGCCAAAGACTGTGAGGAACGAAGTAAGCAATAAATCTTTTTTTTTCTTCTTTTCTTGATGAAACTTGCCGAAGCTCATATATTATAGCCATCAATATTTTTGACAATGAACTATTTTGAAATTCCTTTTCAGCGCAATGGTCATTTGACATTCACTGCTGCAGCACTGACCAATGTAATGGAGCTAGTTCTTCTAAACTCAGTATTCCCATGGTCTTCATGTGGACCTTCAGTGCCGCCATCAGTCTGTCATTTGGAGGTTTTCTTTACCCCTCCCGGATTTCATTCAATCGAATTGATCACAACAATTTCGCCTAGATCATGAAATAGCTCTTAATCTGACAAGTATCTCGACGGGACGTCTATATACATGCTCTAAAACCATCAAAACCATCAATCCCCCTTTACATATTTCATTTTCAATTTTCAGTTTAATAAAATCCAACTGAGAAAAAGGGCATGTCGTACAATTGGGGACAATTTTCAATCATAATTTCTGATATTTACGAGTTCAAATAAGAAATTTAATATTCAATCATTCGATGAAGGAAATAAACTGAAATGCAAAAAAAACTATGAAGAGAGGTTAATTCAAATAAATTGAGTGAATACACACATTCAAATCTCCTAATTGCAGGAAAATCTGATAAAATGGGAATGCACGTTATAATGACAAAAGGAAATATAAACGGTAAGTGAATTACACATATTACTTTATTAATCCGCCTTGCAACTGATTGGTAGTACGGTAGCATGATAGGTTGGAGTATACATGTGACTTTATTATGTAGTCTAGCAAATCTAGATGTAAAATACTTATATGTGTAAACTACTTTGGAGTTTTTCTCAAATTTTCTGCAGGCATATACGCATAAAATACTCATATTAGTAGGGTTCACATTAGTACATCTAGCTGTAGTATTCAGGTGCTTGTAACTTTACCTCTACCACCTTCCTTGTTTTTAAGTCTTCTTGGACTTATGTGTACGATGAGTGATGAAAATGAAATGTTTTGGTGTTGATATTGATAGTGATATTAATATTGGCGTGCATACAAAAAGATTTACCTATGAAAAGGTTCTAAAAAATAATAAAAAATAATAATGTAGGCGTACTAAACAAAATTGTGCTTCCCAAACTATGTTCCGTTAAAATCCGCAGGTTACAGGACACATAATCATGTATAGAACCAATGAAAAATACACACCTATCATACTAACTGTACGATGTGCAAAGTTCTATAATACTTCTTACAATACACTATTTAAAAATATTTACTATTAAATGATTGTAATTCAATACTACATACTATTATATGACTTCATTGATGCTTTTCCTCACAGAATGTTCGTTGATATTTGAATATGATTCAGCACAATATACTCCAGGTCAGCAGGTAAAATGTTGTATCTCATTAACTAGCAATAATACAGTAGATGTACATGTTAAAGTCGGATTCAGTTTTGTAATATTTCTTGTCGACGAGTAGAAATTTTTAAAACATTTTAAAGCTTTAATTGGTGATTAAAATATAATTGCACTGATTTCTCTAGTGTTTATATGATATATATATATTGATAGTATGATTCAATGATTTGTTGGTACCATGACATGCTACGTTCAAAATTATTATTTGATTACGGTGTATTTACATTTACATGTATGATTATGCATTGATTTGATCTGTAACTGATTAAAACAATTATTACAATAAACTCTATTTGGAATTTTTTTCTGGCCTTATTAGAGATTACATTATTTGCGTGGTGCTGCCACATTATGGGGGTTTAACATGCTCATATTCCCTTCTGCAATTTTAGATACCACAATTAGCAATTATTGTTACGCTACTACACCAAATTCACTTTCTATTTTTGAGCGAAGAAATAGATACTTGATTAGGAAAACTTAAATGGTTCTCCTTTCCTGGGGTGGACTATGGATTGCGTCTAAAAACGAGGAATGAGCAAGTACTGCTAGCAAGCTCATAAACTATGTGGCCATTAAAAGTATTAAAGAATTCTTTTGCCCTTGAGCAACGTTTTGCATTTTGTGTCATTTCTTCAAATCAACAAAAGGTGAACTTCTGTGAATGAAATTCTCATCTTTGACCATGATGGTGATTTTACAAACATGCTTGCTGCACACAGGGAGGAGATGAGGAAAAAAGGGAAATCTAGAAAGCAAATGTGAGCAAGCCTGTTTTCTTGAGGCAACTGAGGCAATAACTGTTCAATGCCAGACAGTTCAACTTGTAAACAATAATTTCCCTTATTTCAAGATGATGATTAACGATGATGATCAGCTCTATCAGCAAATTTCGATGAAGGCGCGTACGATTTTACACAGGTGTAAATTTTGCAAATTTGGATTAAATTGGTATTCAGGTTAAGCTAGACTTATTTTTCCGGAAATTATAAAGAGAGAGAGAGAGATATTTTTAAACTCCAGAGCAAAATTAGCACCAGATTATCCTGCAAATACTGTTTTCTCCTTTTCCCCACCTTTTTCTGGGTTTGATGATGCAGCACACATTATTATTACATTATTGTCATGAAAATGTTATAGCCGAGATGAGTCTGCATGTTATTGCTTCACCAAGAGACAGTCAAAAGAATTTTTCCCTTCTTTGTTCAAAATTAGTATTCTGTTTGCAAACACCTCTCATACATACTCCTCTCATATGTATGATGATGATGAGTGATGATGAGTGACTAGTGACTTGAACTTTACAAAAGGAATGTACACTCGACCATCGTAAAAGTAAATCTAAGGTTTATGCAAACTGATACAGTCGAATTAAAATTTTACAAATCAAAGTCTTATAGCATCATGAAGATATCATTTCATCATTATCCCTTCTCGTTGAATTATAACAGTAATTACTATAATCTCGCTTTGATCTTGATAGTATAGAAACTGCATTTGATCAAATGTGAAAGTATGAACGAAAGTGGATGAAACAATACGCAGGGTTGAGTAGGCAGCCGGAATTAATGAAAATGTTTTAATTAATCGAACTGCTACAGCTACCACATGTAGTTGAGTATGCACATACGTTTGGATAAGTACACACACTCAAAATTCAATTCATTTATTCAATCGCGCAGCGTACATCATCCTATGAAACATCAAATAGGTCACGTTTAAAATTCATCGCAGGCCAATTCATAATTGAGGAAAAAAGCCTATCGCTTCCAAAATATCTGTGAAACGTTGTAGGTCATCAGATGAGGGTTCGTAAACCGCAACTCCACAGCGGCGGCGGCGGCAGTGATCCCTGTTGTTGTCTCAACTACTGACATATATGATGAACGGCTAATATGTATTGCCAGCAACTGTACAATGATTATGATCCATGAGTATGTTACAATGTACAACAAAAAGCGAACCAAAGCGTATTATCAAACCTTTAGAGGCTTTTTAGTTTTCATTTGGTTTTTATGCAAAGCTTGAAGCCAAACGCTTCTACTCCAAAAAGCTAAAGTATCAAAACTTGAAGCACACACCAAAGCTAAAAGCATAAAAAAATCTCTACAAGCTGAATAAGCACTATAAAGCAGCCAAGCAGATTTTCAAAAGAAAATCCTCTGCATGGCCTAAAGCTGAAAAGCTTCTTTAGCAAAAGCAAAGATGATGATATTGTTAATGATGATGATGTGAGAAGGAAAAGTCTCACATTTTCTACATTCCCATTAACGCAGTGCAATTTGTCTGAAAATTATACAGTTCAGTGTACTACTCCAATAGGATTTACATATACATTGCAGGTTCGGTTCATTTCAATTTCACGTGAAAAAATTCAAATCATTTTTCCAACTGATTGAATTGTCTTACTACGATGAGCATATGAGTATTCGAGGGTGAGGATGAGGACGACGGTGACGAGGATGACGACAATATGGGCAAAGTTCTATTGCTTCATGTTGTGGAATTTCTGGCAGTGATCATCATCATAATGGTAAGGAAATATTTGTCTCTCTCTCTCTCTGCTCAACATGCTGGCTGATGCGAATGTTTCACAAAAAACGGTCAATTTTAAAGTATGCATGAATGAAGGTACTACCACACAACACACAGGTAGGTAGACGCTGATTATTATGCTGCACACCTGCACTACTACCTGAACTCCTTCTATCCTGAACATGTTCACGCTCATCCTCTCATTCCTTTCAGTGCTCTCCACTTGATCGACACAATCACACAATACTATGTATATATAGCCTTGCATAGGGGGAAAAAGTGACTCTATTGCAAACATTCTATTGCTCCATGGTTGGTGCACACACTGCACTCATACATTGTTCACAGGGTTTCATTATTATTATCAATCAACTAGAGATACGAATGAAGTGCATACCTATATGCTTACTTTACTTTATCATCCCAAGCTTGAATATGTGGTGGTATTGGTGGGACTGACTGGTGGGCAGGTGGAATTTTCGAATACTTTTCTCTTTTTCATCCCTTCCATACTTGCATTTTCTCATTTTCATCATTTCCATCATCATCATCATCGTCAACAAGTGACGACTTTTTTTCCCGAGCGTGTATTGTTTCGCGTGTGTACAGCATACATACTTACATGTGTATTTGCTAGACCCACTTTTTCCTCCTCCTCATCTTAATCATTATCCTCGTCGTCACAGTCACCATAATAATAATCAACTTAATCACTCTCCTAGTAAGAGGCATATATAGGGCTTAAATGAAAAAAGGAATACAATAAGACGTGATACACACAATTATTCTCTGTAATGCTTTAGAAGCGGCTCCCACCACTGACAACACCACTATCGCCTGCAAAAGGTATGCATTGCTGATGCATGGTGCATGTATTCCTCCTCTCTTGAATATTATACGCAGACCACTAGTTGATTGTTACACACCACACGGCACTACCACACAACCACCACTCCGTTTTCAGCCTTCTCCTAATTTAAACATTAACTTGTGTTTGTGATTTCGTTTCATTAGACCGATTCCTCGGACCAGGGCAGGAAAGAGTTGAAAAAAATGTACAAGAGTGCATGTGTAGCGTAACCAGAGAGAAACACACGGAACGAAAAAACCTGACATTGTTTTCCTATTTATTTTGGTAGTCATCATGCCGTGAAAAATAGCATAAATGTGTGTTTCGTGGTGATAATTGTTACAAGGTGGAGAAAAAAAGTTTCCTTCTTTTGCTGGAAAGCAAATCAGATCAGAGTCCTTATTGGATTACTAATTTATGAGTCATGGTAGTCGTGCACAGTTCACCCCTGATATTACCGTTCTACTTTTCTTCTCTTGTGGAGGAATATTATATTTTTTCCGAGATTGGAGTATCATGTCAAAAGAGTGCCTTAAAAGAAGGCACATTCAACCCCATCATAGTCTCTAATGAGTGTTTACTAATGCATTCGAAATAAAAAGTCAGGAAATTGTGTTGGCTTCTTTTATATTTTGTGTGGTTGTTAAACAATAGTCTGTTAAAGTGGAAATAACGTAAGAGGCTTTCCGGTGGGAATTTAATGAAAAATAACTATACTATAGTTCCCACGAGGCCAAGCACAAGAAAACTAGCATCAATTCTAGCGCTGCTACCTTTTCATTTTTTTTCTTCTTTCTACAGGAGCGTTCATAATATAGTGTCTATAATAGTGTTACGACGACAGGAATTGTAAAAACTTTTATTCTTTCTGTTTGGGTTTATATCCCAACAACAAACATAATCTTTAATCATTATACGTTTTTGTGATGAAGTGAGTGTGACATAGAAAACTGGGCACCCATGTGGGCAAACTCGGTGGAGCATTTTTTAGGTGACCCGTAACAAGTAAAACAACAAGTAAAACAACAAGTAAATACGTAGAAGAAACCATTCTACGTACGCCTACAATTCTGCGTTTTTGTGAGTTTCGGTAAGTTGCTCATTTGCTCTTTCAATGACCTTGCAATGATCCTTCTGCTAATCCTCATACTGAGTGCGAGTTACTCGTGCTTGAATTGTTAAATTCAATTTTACAATGAAAATCCCTGTTTTTTCTCAACTTTTTTATTTATTTTATGATTGCATTTATAGAAAGTTCGTTTTTAAAGTTTTATAAATCAAAGCAAAAAAGATCATAATAACTTGTAGATAATTTTTTATCTATTGCAATATTCTTCTATCTCTAGTATTTTATTGGTTTCTCTCCCTGCTTTTAGACTTGTTGCTTACAGAGTTTTTTTCTCTTTGAGGTGACCCTCTGAGGTGATCATCATCATATTACGGCACACGTAACAGTGAACAATTTGGTTGAAACTCGTTTCTCGATGGTTTGCTTATATGAATTGATTTTCAGGGAATCCCGTTCCTCACTGGGCACATTATCACACAACAGCACGCAAAAAACCTGCACTGCTACTCACCTCCACTTTTGACTTTTATTTCATTTTCACTCCTTCCTACTACCTGGAGATCTTCACTCCAATCTTCAGAGATGATGCGAGGAATGAACGAGGCGCATTACGGTAATTCTTTATTTTTTGCACACATACAACATTGTACTATAGTAGTTCATATACATAATTGGAAAATCATTTTACCAACTACAACTTTTACATGCAACTATTTGCTGTAAGTGGTGTAAGCATTAATTTGGTTTATGGAATTATCCCGGATTTTCATTTGATCTGTCTATTCTTCTTCCGAGGACCTATTACAGAGTATAAAAAAGAGAGTTTGAGTAAGGGTTGTCCCATTGAACGGGATGCATTGATTGGTTGCATCACAAAGAGATGAGCAATTAGGGGAATTTTTTGCGTACATAAGCTCATCATAAACTCATACAACTACCTTACGATTCCTCTGCTTCACCATTCATAGAAGGGAATAGAGAGAGAAAAATCAGATCCGAGTGAGTGATAACTCCATTTTTATCATGGCTTGGGAACGAACAGAGTCATAATAATTGTTATATTCTCTCCCGTTGTTGGAGCTCTCTCAAACCAACGGTTATGATGTGCGGTGTAAAACAATTGTGCTAATTCTGTTAGCAGCAACATGATTATAAATCCGCTTAGAAATACGCGATATATGTACGTCATTGTGGTGATGAATAAAAAAAGCATACATTGATATCGTTAGTGATGAAAAAAAATGACCACTACTATCGAGGCATACTACTTCTATTGCACAGTTCTCACACTAGGGATTTAAAGAGATGTACGAGCAAAACATAAAATGATGAATTTGATTTTGGAAAGTGAAAGATGTTGATGATGTATGACATATTAATCAGAATATATGGGAGTTTTTAGTGCGTAGATGGGTAGCATCTTCATTGTTCACGCCCCTTTCTCGCACGTCGTAATAAATCCATTCCATAAAAGGGTGCTCGTAATCAGCAGACATGAGAGAAACCCCCAAAAATGTAATGAAGCGGCCATCGAAATGTAACCTTAACTTTGAATTGTACAACGCAACGTATCCAGCGTTAAAATTAACTGGATTTCTGATGATGTAAGAACGTAGTTATGCAGTTAAAGTATATAAGGTTCCTCATTCTTCTCTTTAGTTTTATATAAATATTTTAACAGGATCAGTTCATCAGCTGTTAGATGTACAGAGTTTGCAAAATCAACGACAAAATGTTCAATGTTACGGGTTTTGTTTCATAAGTCAGCAGAAGAGATAACGTATGACAATCTTTCATAAACGAGATAAGATATTTTTATTGTTTGCCATTCCCTACGTACAGCACAATGCTCAGCAACCCATAGCTAACTCATCATCTCACAGAATCAGCTAACTTATCTGGTCTGTGTTCTCGTCTCCGCGATAAAAATAAATTTATTGGAGTCCAATAATGAAATGAAACATTGAAGCACTTGTAGTGCTACAGTTTTGCCTTCGGACGAAGTTGTGAGTGCTCTTGTGAGTATTTTTCCTCTTTTGTGGCTGAATAAGTGGCGAAAAGAATTTTATTTTATTTTTTTTTGGATTTTTTGGGATCATTTCAACTCGGAAATTTGAACAAGAGGAGAATTTGTAAGTACAGTAAAATATTTTGTAAATCATTTTTTTTGGCTCTTGACACCATCACCACTATCATCTCTATCATCAACATCATTACCATGTTAACCTTGGTAGTTGAGAATTTACAGGCGTCCAACCTTGTAATTTTTAAAGTATACCAAGAAAGGAAACTACAAAACTTCCAATACCAATCTCTATAAATTAGTTTTGAACTCAGTTTCATGCATACTATAGTAGTCACATAATCATTTGCAATATTGCATATTTTCATGACCATAAAACTCTCTCGGCGGCGGCGGAACTAACATGCGTACTGCATAGTAAAATTGCAAGAGATACCTTGAGACAAACGGTTCGCCTTGGATTGTTAAGCCCACTGTAATTGAATCATTGTTGGTGCAAGATGCAAGCACAATAATACCTTATCATGATCAGTTTAGCAGATCATGATTCCGATTGGATATAACACTGCGTCGCCGTAGAATTTTAAACCGTACAAAAGGGAATGCCGTTTTTGGCTATACCATGCAATTTACAGTGTACGATCGTACAATGAAGATTAGCTAATCCACTAAATTCCACATCCACCCTGTGAAGGGAAGACCTTGATGTTGACGACTACGACGACGATGTGATGTGAGTGTGTGTAGAGTGTAAAGTAAAGTATGTTGTTCTTTGAGAGAGTAGGTTATAATATTAGGAAGTAGGTAACAATACGTGTACAATTCGTTGAGAGTGTATAACATCATGATGATGTAGAGAGGAGTCGAAGTTAATTTCACGTTGAATATCTACTTTGTCAACATCCCAAGATGAAAGATTGTGATTTATGCGTATAATCTACTTTTGCTCCTTTTCCATATTGTCTTGCTATTATGCTTGAAAAGATTAGAAACAAGAACATAATATGCATATTCATTCATTTCATCCAAGTATGCTTTTGCACAATGCACATAGTATCGAAGTACCAATATATTATGGTTCCTCTGGCTGCTGTGAAGATGACATCACAGCAGGTACTCCTACTCTGTAGGGAACTCTCTTGAAATACGTACTAGCTCATGGCTTACTCCACACCCGAGAAAATCTGCAAAGGATTCAATGCACTATGCACGTGAAAGCTTTCTGTTGTTCTGTAAATTTGCCAACGACCACTTTGCGCCCGAAACCAACATTCAATGGAAAATGTTATGGTTTTAGTGTTGTAGAAGATGAAAAAATATCCTTCTCTCTCTCCGTGTGGCAGGATGTAAAATGACTGGTTGCATGAAAGTCTCGCTACGAACATTCCATTGCACCCTACTGATTAGCCATAGCTGCCATATTTCATTTGACTTGACATAATAAATGTTTGAAAAGTCCAGTTCAGGAAAAGTTTTCCAGCTTGGAATACTTATCAAATACGTGTAATACCGGGCTAATCCGAGGCAAGGCTTGATTGATGATAAAACAGGCAATATTTTTTATCCAACAATATTGTTATGAAAACTGGAATCGAACCAACTCCGTTTTAAACTTTGCATCATCATACGAATTGATTGCGCGAAAAAACCAAATCCTTCCTTGTTGCGTGTAGTGATATCTGAAAAAATATATGTCGAAGGATTTACTCTGCACCACCGCCACCCCACCACCGTTGAAACTGCTGCTTTCTATTGATTTTTTTGCGATTTATGGAAGCGAAGCGTTGGCACTAGGCTCGAAAATTTTTATGATAGTTTCCGGCCAACATGATGTAACGTGGATGCTGCATTGCATATAGTTTATGATATAATTCCACCAGTGACCGAAACTCCCTAGCCAATGAATTTTTTTCCCTTTGCCACCCAATATTATTTTATATATTGTGCCCCACGCGGAGATTTATTGGATGGCTTAATTGCAACGGCTAAAACGTTCGTCCATAACTTTTTTCTTGTACTGGGGCGAAATGGAAGAATGGACATTACATTTTATGACGAAATAGTTTTGATAGTAATTAACGAAATTCTTATTATTTCAGATGAACGTAGCATAGTCACAACTTCAGATATGGAAGGAAGTGTTGTTGGAGCGCATGGAGGCGCTGGAAACGTTTACGAGGTTGAGCATTTGGCCACATTCCAGCTCTCGAAAGACTTGGCTTTCCCAGCTGATGGGATGCGACGACTTTTACACATGGAAAAGAACGGTTTCGGAATATGGAGTCAAAAAATGAAGATTCGACTCGAACATCGGGACATTGTTATTCTGGATTATGAAAATGGGGTAAGAAATCTCGTGATTATATTAGTGAAGGGACTTGAGGTAAAGATTTCTTTTGGTAAAGGTAGATATTCTAGCAGCACAGCTTTAAATATAGCACATGTGTGAACAGGTACATGCTTAGGTAAAGGTAAATGAACCTACAAACCAAAGCCAATTAACACAATGACACAGTGAAGCCTCATACACTGCTGCTGATGCTCTGGCCTCTTGGCCGACTCTTGAGATGAATTTCTTGGGGGAAATCTATATGCTAGTACCGTACAACAGAGAATGCTGCTGCTCAATTCATTCACCATCACCACACCACACACACACCATTTCGTTCGACAAGCTCTAGTATGTAATGCCTTCAAAGGCAACTTTTGTTTTGTATGAAAAGCTCCAATCATCAGACACGAGTAGTAGTGGTGGTGGTTCTTGTATCTCACTACTAATCTCGTTAATTGCGCCAAATTCCTGCAGTATTCCTACTGATTTTCTGTGTTGATTTTGGAGCATTGCAAATATTGCAATGCAAAGCTCATCGTATTATTTTAAGGTTACCATCAACGCTCCCGTATCCCGTATGAAAGCAAATTCCGCTCAAATCCACATGTCAAGAATCTCTCAGCCCCTGCGAAATTTTTAGAATTCATAATCATGGGAATAATAATATGTACAATGCTGAATTTTTAGGTAGAGCATAAAAAAGGCTGATATCTGATATTCCTTCAGTCATTTTCACGCAAGAAGTGCATCAACAAAGAAACCGTGACCAAAGTTAGTTGTAAAAAGTCTATTGTTGCGAGGTGGTGGTTTTTTTCGTTCTAGATGCTTATATATAGTCCATCATCAGTGAATGGTCATATTATGCTTGCACATAGTCAGTCAGGATACAGCCTCATACACACACCACGTACGTACGGTTCAATGCTCATTTTTCTCTTTGCAGAATAGCAAAATTTTCTCTTGAGAGCTCATATAATCGCTTATTGCGGAAAGACGAAGAAAAAAAGAAGCAACGTGATATGTGTCATGTCGTAATATGCTATGCATGCCGGAATGTGGTCCGAAGGAAGAGCGAGGGGAAAAAATAATCCCGTTAAATGTAGTGTCTCTTGAACGTCAAGTGTAGTGTGCATCTGTCTACCTTTCAACCTTTCTTCTGGAGCGTTTGTACTTTGTAGCGTCATGCAGTAAAATCCAATTTATTTCTAGCAAATTTTCCAACTGTAATTACTTTTTATAGTAGAAGTATTTTTATTAGGCAACGAGAATTCTCCTTCTTTTTTATGGCTTTAAAAAGTGGAAAAAAATGGCTTGCATAATTGCAACAATAATGTGCAGTTATGTAACATGCTCATATTCCATATCAGCAAATGTACCATGCACTCATCTACAACTGCGCGAATATTCAACAACGGAAGAAAAAAATTAATTACTCACTGAACCACAACTAACTTCCGTGGGAAGAGTTTGAGCCACATGTACACATGAAGTATGAAGCTGCGAGTTTTAAATCAAATGCAAGCTTTTTGATTAAGTGGCTTTAGCTGATTAAAAAGGGAAAGTGAACCAACTAGTGGTTGAGGAGAATGAAAATTTTTGAAAACCTGTACTCGCCTAATTAAAATCTCAAATTAGTACTTGACGCCTTGCAATATAATTAGTCGTATTAAAGGAGTGCTGGATTTTCATCAGCGCCTAGTTTCGTTGTGAGACTGGACAAGATG
Organism: Sinodicranocentrus sp. ZH6; assembly: GCA_027743935.1. Lineage (NCBI taxonomy): Eukaryota > Metazoa > Arthropoda > Collembola > Entomobryomorpha > Entomobryidae > Sinodicranocentrus > Sinodicranocentrus sp. ZH6. Next base: position 4,592 of record JAHZNA010003859.1, on the reverse strand, counting down.
AAGGACAATAACAAAACTCAATTCCTATCTAGTTCATCTTCTCCGTCTTTTCTCAGAGCAAACAGGAGAGGGAGAAAATATGCTTAAAAAATCCCTACAGAAAATCTTAAGAGTGGCTGAGAGCATCCAAAAGTAGCTAAAAGTAGCTTTCCTAGTTTTACACACTTATCCTGCATCACTTTTAATGTTATGTGAGTGAGTGAAATGGACAAATGCTGTGTGTGTAAATGTGCAGCAATTTCTATGTATGTTGGCTAAAAGTTTCCCCCTCTATTCCTCTCTACTTCTCAAGAGTAAATCAAAGAAAATGCCAAGTGAAGTGTTCTTGATTTTCCTGATTTTCTTGATTTTCTTGACTGCCTGTTCACATATTCCGAGAAAATCTAATACATTTCGTTGTTGGAAACGTTAGATTTTAGCTTGCTTGTATACATATATATCATCAAGCCAAAGGAAATGAGATTTCCTCCACTGTTCAGTGAAAAGTGAAGTATGTAAAACATTGGGAAGCTTTAATGCTCTTTAATACACTTACGAATTTGTTAAATTTAGCGAGTGGTCCACAAAGTATATAGCCTTATTTATAAGTAGTGCTGTACAAAATATTTCTTTAAATAGCAGTTTCTTATACTGTTTTATTTTATTTTCTCGGAAAGTGGTAAGGATCCAGCAGAGGTGAGTAGTTGTAATCATCTGTGCTTCTGGGAATTCCCTAAGCTTGAGTAATAGCACTTACGGAAGGCACATACGAACAATATCCATCTTTGTAGATTTTTTTCCATTTCTCTGTGAGTGACTTAAGTGAGCACAACTTTTTTTCCCCCTTTTCCGAATGTGCTCAGCTGAGGGAATTGGAAGTGATAGCCATTAGCTCTTGTTCATTATTTGTGGCGACCTTGTATTTAATCTTGGACGATAAAAAAAAGTTCCTTTCGGTCCTTTTAGCCAGACAAGCTAACACATCCCTTCACATATATAGGCTAATGGGTTACTACTCTGTATCCAAGCGAAAGTCATGTTTGACGATGATGTCATCATGAAGGTACGGCAAACACTTGGAAACTTGGAAGGATCATAGCGTCATGTTATCTTCTCAAGTGTAGAAAATGGTTACAAACGAAATGGAAGCTTTTACCATTTTGTGTTACTAGGAAATCAATCAACCTCTCCAATCTAAAGCAGGCTGGCTCAAATTATAATGAATATTTAAATTCTTGTCACTTGTTAGTGTCCATGTTTAATGAAATTTTTTGCTGGCTAGGCTCTTTGCCGCTCGTGATTTTTAATTTACCCACTTTTGATGCAAATGCAAAGTGAATTCAGTTGAGCAAACTTGTTTAAAGCTATTTCACGCAACGCCTCACAGGGTTTTTGGGAAGATGAGAGAAAATGGAAGATGAGAGGAGTGAGTGATGCGACGTGATGGGATGAGTGAGCGGCGGAAGGGAGGACGTGTTCGTGTACCATTGTGAACCCCACAGCAGCAGAACGAACGAACAAACGCTTTCTAGGCTCTCCCTTCTGCTTGTCTTGTGCATGTTATTGTGTTATACACGTACAATATTCATTACGCGATCTCGAGAGTGACGAAGACTACGACGAGTATCATGTTCTCTGACTTGGGGGCTAACACGATGCAAAATTCTCTTAATTTGCAATTGTATTTCTCTCTCTCTCTCTCGACGTCAACACTTACTGATGTAACTCATTTACATGCTAGTACCCCCACCAATACCACTACCACAGTACCACTTGTATCTGTGGTAGTTTGATATCATTTCACTTCTATTCTGGTTAATGAGGTTGCTCGAATAATTAATCAACCTATTGATTTGCTAGTAAAATAAATTATCTGCCTATTTTCCCTACAGGATGAGATGGAAAGATTCCCCTTGCAATTGATTCGAGACCCGACGGCCTTCACAAATACCAATCCGGGTGAACTATACAACAACATTTTTGCTTTCACTGTTCACCCCGTGGAAATGCACATTTTCCAGGTAAGACATTAGTATATAAAGTATATATAAGACATTAATATGTAGTGGCGTATGAGAGCAACACTTATTCTACTTGGCTAGGTTTTGTTTATGACAATCTACCATGGTACATTTTACAATAACAGATTCAACATCATTTGAAACTATTGTTAGCTCATTCTTAGTGCACCCTATTTCTTAAAGGATCCTTACATAAGTATCTCTCACAAATGAAATCAAATGACGGCACACGGGTAGGTTTATAAGATGAACTAAGACCAAGACCACCTAAATAATGTTCCTAAACGACGGCACACACCGCGCATAGAAAGGAGTCTGTTATTTTGAACCATTTTTCCTTGGAGAGGGAAACAGAGAGTCTCCCCTTTTCAGAGCCGTTATAGAGTTTCATGGTGAAATGGAATTGCAATTCATAGTCTCTTCTCCTCCTTTCTCCACCTAATTCATGGCACATCCCTTTCTATTTTTTCTTCCTGTTTATGTGTTTTGTCGTAGCACAGCTTTTCTCTAGGGATAGTCCTAGCCTCCTCTGTGTGCCACCTTGAATAGAGAGAAAGAAGCAATTTTTCGTAACATTGATTCCATTTCTCTGATTGTGCCATTGCATGAGAATGTGAATATTATGTAGTATGTAAGACATTACGTAGATTTGCTCCGTGTGTGGATGGCGATTATCAGTGGTAGGGAAAACAGCACGACATAAATCCCATGGACAGATACATGGTGGCCATGTTCATATATTACCTTTTTCTTCATTATTATTATGTGGAATGGAGAAGGATTTTAAATTACCTGGAAATTTCTTTTATTTCCTTGACCGTGTCAATGTGTGTTTTTCTCTTTCTGCCCATTTACGATTTACTCAGATTTACGACCACTAACCGACAATTTATGTAATGGAAAAAGTCCCTTTTGTTGTCGGCGATCATTATGCTATGAACAAATATCGTCATTTACATGTTTCCTAGATGAAAAACTAGTGTGGCTAATTTTGAAAAGAAGGAAACAAAAAACTTTTTGCTACTTAGTTTTGTTAGTTTCACTACAAGACGGTTGTATTTCCCACGGTGGTGATATTGGTTTTAGAAAAAGCATCTGCACACACAAGGATTTGAAATGGTTCCCTTCCTAATTATCCCAATTTTCTTTTTTCTTCTCAGTGGGTAAACTGTGAGAAGCTAATCAGGGCAATCAAATGAATGAGCATAGGAAGTAGGCCGGTAACCATTTTAGCCATTTAGGGAAACGATACGATAGCGCTAAGTGGAAACCATTAATATGATTTGCTGTATTGGATTTTACCAATTTTGCCAGCATGAAATTCCTATTTCCTAATAAAGAGAGGGTAAAAAAATGAAGAAAAAAATCTTTTTCCTCCATTCTAGTGTTTCAACATTTCGGCCGCAGACTTAGTGGAAGATGTCAAATTGGCTTCGCAGGGCCGTGCACCACCGAATAGACAGCGTCACAGCAGCCAACAAAGTCTTCCTCCACCACCAGTTCAACCTCCACCTGAGCCACCACATTTCCACGTTACACCGCCAAGTAAGCCAAAGCCAACACATGATACATCATATATCTATGTACATCTATGAATATTCAAAGAGCGTGAGGCGATGATCATGAATATCAAGATATCAGTGGTGAATGGCTACACTGCCTGCCTACATGAATACATGCATACCAGAGAGTTCTCTGTCTCGTGTAATTTGATTTGGTGAATTCTTTCGCTCTTCGCATCATGTTATGCAATGTCCTTCTGTCAATCCCAGTATCCCATTCACTTTCTTAAAATAATAATACCAAAAAAATTAGGTCATCGCCATCATCATAATGAAATCCAATGCAACAATGGATTTGTCATTTTTTTGTCATTGCCAATTTTAATATCCCACTCCATTTTTATTCATGGCTACGTGCTATGACTCTTTCACTGCCATGAATCTATGATACACTATGAATATTAAGTGTTTACTTAGACTGATAATTTTTTACTATTCTATATTTCTCTATAGAAGAAGAGAGGGATGATGGGAGCTCAGTGGAGAGCGAAGGTGGGTACGAAAGGGAGGTTGCCATTTTGAATCGTTGTTTCGACGACATCGAGCGATTCATTGCGCGCCTTCAGTTTGCTGCTGCAGCCTACCGGGAACTTCAACGGAGACGAAAGTAAGATTTCCACAAACTAATGGGATTTATGTAAAATTGTACAATGAACAAGCTAGGATTTGCGCGGATTTATATTGGACGTCCCATAATTAGCAGACTCTTTTTCTGAATAGTAAATTTTTATTATGGAAGCAGCCCCATTACAATCCAAGTTACGCATACCAATAAGATAGTGTTCCCCATTTCAGGTAAATCTAAAAGTCTCATCTCATTCCAACCCTAACCAACCATCGTCGTCGTCGGTTTCGTCGTCGTCCTCTCCTAAAGCCACCAGAACAGTTTCCTGTAAAGCCCTTTGCGCGTCTTGTTATGTTTTATAATGAAACTAGAAGAGCCATCGTAGCTAAGCTACGAATTTCTAGCAGCAAAATTAACTTACTGTATGCGTTTCAGCCTAGCTGGCTTCATCAGGTAGAGGGCATA
>JAHZNA010003858.1:0-12764 GCA_027743935.1 Sinodicranocentrus sp. ZH6 | reverse complement strand
CCAGGATGGACAACCCAAATCCCTCAACTACCCACGAGGATTGGCTTTCGACCTAACAGGTAATATTCGTTTTAGAGTACTTATTTATATTTGAATGATTTATAATTATGATATTCTTGATTTTAATAATTTTGATTGATTTTGATTTGGTATTTCCCTAGGTCGCTTCTTGTACATCTCGGACTTCAACTTGAACTGCATCTTCCGTCTGGACATCCAAAGGAGCAGGTTGGAGCAACTCGTCCCCGAAGGCCGCCTCTGGAGACCATCTGGTCTGGATGTGGACGCCGCTGGAAACATCCTCGTTTGCGACGCTCGACACCACGCCATCAAGGTCTTCCACCCAACTGGACGTCTTCTCACCACTCTGAGCAACGTTGGAGGAACCGGCTTTGACCTTCCCTTGGACATCTCCGTCATGCGGGCTGGATTCATCACTGCGCTGGACCTCAACGGACGTGTTCGTGTATTTTAATTCATAATTTTATATTTGTGTTTAATTATTTACTTACTTATTTTATACTTGATGAATTGTACCTATATAATAATTGACTTATTCAACCTGTGATATTGTAAACTTTGTGACCATTGTATTCATTCATTTTTGTGATTGTAACATTGACTGTGATAATATTTTGTAAAATAAATTTTGTACTTATTTATACATGCAATTTAAACAACAAGATTGTGTATTTCATTCTAATTCTCATTCATCATCTCTTACTTCATGGAGACAGATTTTGCGGCGTGTGGAAGGAATCAATGGTTCATGCTCAACTAAGAAAGAGCCACGTAATTTCATAAAAAACTCAAAAGGCATCATGAAATTATTCTTTTTTCCGTCTGTTCTTAAGGAAGAATTAGTTGCATTCTGTTCCCGAATAAGAAGTAAGCCATGTATTCTATCCATCCAAGTTCTAAAATTATAGTTTGAAGTTGGAAAAACAAGTCTATCTATTAAACTCGAACCAATTTCGAATCAATCCAGAGCAAATTTCGTTTCTATGAAATGACATGAACTATGTTATCTATTGTCAAGATTTTATTGCTTATCATAAGGGTTAGTGGTACGTCGAATAATTAAAGTACCAACTCATTTGTGTGCAAGTATATTTCGTGTATGATAAACTTCGCATTAATTTTGAGAAAAATGTTATCGTACCAAAGATTTACTTTCACGAATAAACTGAAGCCAGTTGGATAATTTGGGTATGCAAGTAATTAAGGAAATTCGCAAGTTGACCGACTAGACGGACGTAATTCAGATGAAGATATATTTACTTATTCAACTAGTGAGAATGAGTTCGTTTGACGAATATTGTATTCATTCATTGGAATTTGTAGGGGAGAGCAAGAGAGTCAAATGAAGCTTCACACCCTTTTATTTTATTTTATGTGATCATGATAAATCTTCTCTACTCTATCGAGAATCCAATAAATACTCATCTAGAATCAGTCTCGAAGTTGGGGGAGTTTAACAGTTTTTATTTGACCAACTGATAAATATTAAAATTGAATTTACTGTGTGCAATTAATCAAGGCAACGGAATGCTAAAATAATAGGTCATTGTCGTAAGCTAATAATACGATTTTTTCTCGACCAGAGACAAGCTACTGTTTTATTTCACATATATAATATTTTAATAATGACATATATAATATTTCATAAATTGTTGTTTAAGTTCATCTATGATAATATCTACACAGCTTACTTGCTTACAGGTGGTATGCATCTTCCCTTTGGAAACACTATAATATAAGCAACACAATATAATGTTTATGATAAAAGCATGAGTTTTTCATTGCATTAAATAGTCTCTATTAAATAATAGAATTTATGTAGTTACACTGCACATCATTATTAATATTTTACGTGTGTACATAAGTATATCGATTATCGCAATCTTTCCTTTCCCATGCTCAAACATCATCGTTAATATAAACGATAAGGTATTTAAGTTGATATATATTTATTCCAAAGTTAGAGAATTCATAGATTTACCCTTAACCCAGCCAGCATCCATTGTTTGTATCCTTGTTGAGTAGACTATGCTAAAATATTAGTTTAGTAAATACAATTATTATCTACATGGAATAAATCAAAAAACTTTTAATATTCTCAATATTCACACTATTTTCACTGACGTGTTAAAATCGATGATGTAATTATTTATTTGATCGTTAACGATCACCTAATTCATCTTAAGAATAGTTTACATAAGATTCTCTTTCTAAAAGGTATTCATCATAGTTAGTTGTTCTCTATGTTCTAAATCTAGGTATACTTTTATTATAATATTTTTTGTTAATTATATTTATTAGTTGTACACGATCTGGTTTTTTTTAGACAGGTAGCGAATACTTGACAGTAATAATCACACAATCAATTTAAATGTACACATCATATATTATAAACTTTTTTTTAAAATTATTTCATGCGCTTAGCCATGAAGAGGTGTTTTAAAAGTTTCATTTTCTTATGCATATTTACCAGTAATTTTTTCTTCTTCTATTTAAATACTTATCATGTGTGGCTGGCTCCTGGAGGTTCATTCGATCTGGACTGGTTTCAATAGTGCAACTCACAATATTTTTTGTAGACGCTTATCTTCGTACTTGGATACTTTGTAGAAGGGGATTTATACGTGTAAATTATAGCACAGTGAACATAACAAGTTCTAGTTTGGCATACCCGAAAAAACCATACTTGCCAGTTAATCCCTTTTCTCAGCAATCTAATCAATCATGTTCAAGAATCAGTTTTGGTTTGGATGTCCGTATGAAATCAGATCAATTTTTAAACAGTTGCCATTACTTGGCATCAGTTTAGCTCTCATCTAAAATGTTTAATAACTTGATTCACATTTTTTTACCAGAAATAATTAGTTTTGCTAAAGTTTAATATGAAGCATGTGACTTTCCATAAGCTTACATTTCTCTATTAGTTTTCATACTTGCTGGTGGAGAGATTCCTCATTAGATCAGATTAAAGATAAACCGCTAAAAACATTTCATCTCTGGGTAGCTGCCTGATTAGATTGCTGATTACAAGTATAAAATCTCTATTAACTATTTATATTGTTTTTACTTTTAGGTTCTTACTAAAAGCTATACACATATCCTTAATGTAAAAACTAGCAATACTTTTTTCATATATATATTCATTTTTTATTCATTTTTTTGTTTCTTATTCCATCATAAATATCCTTTTCAGGCATGAATTCCCTGGCAATTATAATTTTTACAGGAGTGACAAACTTGTCTTGAAAATACTCAACTGTGCATGTATTCTTTTGAGTGTGTACAATGTACAAAACAATTTTAGATTCATCCTTATGAAACATCCCGTGTGGTTTATATGATCTGGGAAGTGATATAAATGAATGATGCCAAGACTACAACTGGAACTCTGAGCGGGAGACTGGCTCGAGCATTATTACCGTGCTGCATTGCTGCAGGAGTTTCACCTGAAAGTTTCAAAATACACAAAGAAATTAGTGAAATTTTCTTAAAAACATCCAACATGTAGCATGCAGTTTATTTTTAGCTATTCAATTTTTCAGCTGAAGGTTTAATAAATCCCAAAATTACTGTTGAGGATAGAGACGAACACCGTAGCATTGCCATAACGACCCATGGAGCAAGTATACCATCCGGAATCGTTTCGGTTCACATTAGCCACATACAGTTTGCTCAGCTTTGACAGGCCAAAATCCTTACGAACCCAGCTCTTGACACTGTAAATAAATAAACAAATTATAGCCATTTAGAATAATATAGTTTTTCTTTGTGATGTCCTCCACTGCAGTGTATTAATCCGTGCACAACAACAACATAATATGCTGGCGGGTATAAGTCGTTAAGGAAAGTAAAATATTATTTTTACTTCAACATCCAAAATTAACTTAAAACAACTCAAGGAAATGTCTCAACACGAGCTCATCCCTTTGATTTATTGCGCAACTGTGGTTTCTCCTAATTCCTTTCTGTTGACCTTGGTTGATGTGCAAGGATAGGGATGCTAAGATGCGAGAAGAGTTTGAGGATAAAGTTTATTTACAGAGAAAATCCCTCTCCTCCATTTACAAAGAGGAAACAACAAAAGCTAAAGAAACAAATTCATTCCGTACTTTTCAAGTTGGTTGACGTCAACTGTGTGAGTGTTTTCCAAAAGTATAAAATAGACTAGACTAATCCCTTGAAAGTCATACTGATTTCAAGTGCTCACATTAGTTTTACAAGTTGTATGTAGTGAACTTGAGAAAAAATAATCATTCCGTTCCCTGTGGTCCCTTTCTCTGGTTACACGTGCGTAAGCGTAGGTGAAAACATTGGATGAAAGGAGAGTGTGTATATAACTTTGAACTTTCTATTGTAATTCTAGCGGCCACTAATCCTACGTAAGTTTACCAGGCTCATTTGCTTTAGGGTCGGAGCCTTGCTTCTTCTTTGGTTACCAATCTCGAACATTATTCCTTTCGCTTTCCAGTCTCATATTTCCTAAGTGCTAAGGATATACACTTGACACTATTCATTTCATTGAGAGACGTCTATCGTGACAGTATTTTATAATTTTGTTGGAAATGCGGCTCCACGCTCTTTCCTCTAAGCTGCTCATCGGATGCTGACATCTTAGCGTCCAACTTTAGCGCGTGAAAGTCTCTAAAAGCATTGGCCTTTAAGGAAGAAAATAAAGTTTAAAGCTAAAGTGTGCAGCTTAAAGGGTAAAATATTAGATGATGTGATTCTGTGTGTATGAGAGAGAAATCTGTTTGGAAAAGAGAAAGTAGAGGTTACGCTCCTTCCCGTCGTTCCACCAATTACACAAACTTGTCATATTTCACTGGTTTACTTGTGTGTAATCACATGAATTATTGCTACCGTACCTGATACCACCGCGGAAGGTATCATTGTTCAAAAGACGTTCTGCATGGTACCAGCTCACATGTTGATTACTTCCCATTGCAGGATCTACTTGGCCCACGATACAACGGAGCTCCAGTGTTGACCCTGTTTTGAAGATTTTATCCTTCAGCGGCTTCTCTCCGTCATCAACTATTTCCACAGTCGGAGCTGCAACAAGATACCAAAAAGAGGGTTATTATTTCAAGGAAACTCCAATTACATTTGAAACCCTAGACTTTCATTCACTGTTAAAATCAACTATTGCTCAGACATAATATCATCTTCTCACATCAAAATTAAAATGTCCTTATCTCATCCAATCTTCTAGTTTACCTTGAAAGTTTTGTCTTACAAACTAATGAATTGTGAATCCCACATGAAAAGGAAGAAAAAACGACATTATTGTCTTTATCCTTCACTTCATTATGCTGACACTTTGCAGAAGAAGAAGGATGAGAGGAGAAAAAAAAGTTTTTTTTGTATCAGGCGACACCAACACAACATGACGCTAATGTCTCGGCAAAGATAGCGATCACATCACACCAGCTTTCCCACTTTTCTTTTCTTGCTTATTGAGAAAAAAAGAGGGAGAAAAGGTACACTTTTCTTCACTATCGTGGTAGCATGAGACCAACTGTGAAATGAAATGAGACCAACCCTATGTTTGCTTTCCTCCTTCTTTCTTTTCCCCTCTCACGGTTTCAACAAGAACCGACCTGGACAAACATGGTAAAGTTTTTGATAAATACTCTCAAGAGGTTCTACTAAGGAGAAAAAAGGAGACTAACCGGAAGAAAAAAAACTGTAGATTCTGAACTGGAAAAGGCTCCAGCCTCCTGGATAAGAGCGATACACGAAAAAAACGAGTAACTAGGGAGAAAACGCTAAGTCGGGATAAAGTAAACGTTTACTTAAACTTAAATTTGGAATGGCCCAGCTTGAGAACAAGATGAAGAAAGACTGAACAAAGGTATAACTGTTATTTCCAGCGTTCTGCTTCCTTGCACCTATCCATCCATCTGTCCAGCATAACTTTCTTTTCTACACAGCGTCTACCATGGTTTGTTGCAGTGGAGGTTGAACTCTGTGAGAAACAAGTCAGATATCTTTCTCCACGTTATGACATTAAAGTCGTGGGCTAAAGAAAGAGAGCCAAAGTCCAGGAAAAAAAGTCCTGATGAGGATGAAGAGGAAAGAGAAAGCATGTATGAAGGGGAACGTACTTTTATTTTAAGAGAACCCAACAAACTCATCTCATCATTCTCCAAGTATTGAACTGCCAGAGAAGAAGCAAGTTTTTTTCTTTTACTTTTATTTCCTGTAGTTGCAACTGTGTGTATTTTACTTCCACACTAGGATTTCCGTGAGCTTCATCTTTTTCCCCAATTTCGTAAAAAAAATACGCCATGTGAGCCCTTGAAGTTGAAGCGATTGTGCTTTCAAGTTGTAAGGGAGTAAAGAAAGGAGTTGGAGCAAGTTTAGTTGCGATTTGAAATAAATCGTAAATAACTCTGCAAATACTTGTAATGCCATACTGCAATCTTTTCGTGTCACTCTGAGTTTTCATGAAGAAAGGAGATGAGAAGAGAGGAATCTGATGAAAACGCTTTATTCTCTTCATCGTCTCTACATTCATGTATATCTTAGACACCAAATCTACACCCATATTTACGCCTATTTTCCTTCCAAAATAAAAATCCTTGTTTAGCAGTGAAAGTGAGAGAGAGGAGCAAGTGAACACAGTATTAAAACTCCGTCAATCAGTTTATCTGTCAGGCTGTCGCGTCGCCAACTCTTTATAAAATGGGAGAACAGCTTCAACCGTGTAAAAGTCTTGAAGGAGCGAAACATTCTTGAAAATGTAATAGCATTCTTGTCAATAATGGATGTGATGTAATGTGCCTTTTTGTATCAAAAAAGTGTGCCCCGGAACTCAAAACCTAATTTTTCCTATATCTATAATAAATATGTGCATATCTTTACACCACATTCCATAGTGAAAAAAGGAATGACGTGGGTTGCCCCAAGTTACCTTTTTTCTCCCTCGATAACATTGCAAATCATGGCAGTTTGGAAAATGTCAGCTTAGACGCTGCGTCAATGGACAGCTTTCTTGTTCAATGTGAAAGGGTGAGCCTTGAAGAGAAAGGCAGTCATTGATGCAGCACACGAAAGACTTTGACAATTAAGTTGGTCTTTAGTGTACGGAAGTTTAGATCAGTACACTCTTTCCTCTCATCCTTCTCATTAAAGAAGCTTTATCTCTCAAGTTTAGTTTGAGCAGCCGTGTCCCACCACAGGGTATCACCATCTCAAACATCTTCCCCAGCTTGTACACTTATATATGTAGGGATAGAGAGGCAATTATGGTGGAAATCCGGACAAAAATTAAGGATTGAGCAATAAATTGCGGGTATAAAGATGAAGATGAGGGAGGGAAAGAGAATGATGATGAAATGGGCTCTTCTCTTATCTGTCGTTAGTCAATGAGCTTCTAAGCATCAAAATCATATAAACTATCGCCCTTTTCTCTTCTATCCCTTTTTACTCAGTTGAATACATCCTCCTTTCCTTTTTGCATCCCCTTTCACTCCTCTTGTCTTTGTCCGCAAGAAAAGTGCTTTCTCTCAGGTTGCTCAAGTCATAAGGATAATATGGAGAAGATGTTGACAGGGAGCCAGAACAAATCCCAAGCACGGTCATGTCGAGTTTACTCTGGGATCGTGTTTCCAGAAAAGCCATACAGTGATGGCAAGGGTAGTAAATAAAACCCCTATTAAAAGTTTTTATTACTTTTCCAACTATAAATTGAGGGCTTGACGTTTTCCCAACAAGTATGTTTCAACACATATCTCTAAGCATATATATATCTATCTATACATGCATGTATTTACAAAGAGGGGAGCATCTTTGTCGCTTTATGGAGCTCCAGATTCAACATCAGAGGCAATATTCAAGGCATAAGTTGTTGTCCTCGTTGTTCTTTCCTTCTTGTCAACAACCAAGTAAGCAAGTAAGGAGACTTTTCCTAAAAGCAAGTCAAAAAGAAGAAGAAAAAAGGGACGACGAACAAGGCAAGTCCAAAGTTATCTCATTATTTGTCCCTCTTACTCACTGACATCGTCGCTTCTTGACGTAGTCCAACTCCTGGCTACATCCTCTTTTATATATCTACATTTTTTCCCTCGTCAACTTCACCAACAACGGGGACAAAAGGGAAAAATAAAACTAAAAAAACTTGTCTTGTACAGAGAGCGCCGTTGGGATAAGTTAGAAATTTTACGCTATGCACAATCCCCCACGAACACAATCAAGGGAGGAAGATTATAGTTTTTTATTTTCTTGGAAAGACTGATTATGACGATTACGCAGATATGATAATGAAAAGTGGCACTTATTACTAGACCAACAATTCCCACAAAAAGGATGCTTCATTGTTAATAGACAAACTAGCCAAATTTTATTATGTCCTTGTAATTTTCTCTGAGAATTTTGAACACGCCCAAAAAGCCTTTTCTTCAATCTTACGAATGAGGTCAGACTTGAAAAGTTGACCAGTGTGTGTGTGTGTGTGGAGCAGGTAAGGTTGTACAAGAAACTGTACTGACATACCCCTCAACTTTTACATATATTTTTTACCCTTATTCAACTTTTCCAAAGTCATAACATCCCGTTCATATCTTTCATATCATTCCCCATTTGCTCAAGAGTGACACCCATCCCGAATGTATTTTGTATGTGTTGAAGATGAAAACGGTGTATATATAGAATAGTCGAGACAAATTCCCTTTCCAACTTGCAGGGAATATAGAATGTGTCGAAAACTTACAAGAATTTCCCTAATTGTCTCTTCTCATGCTGTGCAATAGTGAGTGAGGAGTGTTGTGCTGGCGTGTATTGTACGAGGGATGAATGCCCCTTGGAAAAAAGTGAAAGCTTCAACTCTTTCCTGAACAAAAAACTCCTTTCATATATAATATTTTTTTGCCAAAGTATAATATTTCCTCTTCACTTCCTTCCAACTTGTACGTCAATGTCTTCTCGAGTTGAGTCCAGGTTGGAGAATAAAGCTTACGAATGTTCTTTTTCACCCAGAAAACAAAGTTGTTGATACGAGACCTCAACTATGTTTCGTAATAATAGGGAGGACAGATGATCTTCCACTTGTGAAAGTATTATTCAGCATCTTCTCATCCCCATTTTTTTCTCCTAGAGTATTTTTACTCAAGTCAGACTCTTCATGTAACAAGTCAACACTCAGCAGCTGGTGTCATCCCAAACAGTATGACGTCTGCTCTTCCTATTTCATTCATCATTTTTTTCCTCCAGCAACCTATCCCATTTCTATAGTGGTTTTTCCTCTCCATACGTTTCCTTGTTTGGATCCCATCATGGAGTTCCCAGATGGTGTGGAGGAGGATAACGAGCAGTTTATGGAAATTCTGTGAAGCCCTCTACTGAGCAAAAATCACTTTTAGATGCAATGCAATGAACCTTTTATCATTTTCTCTTCATTTTAATATCCCAGAGAGGAGCACGTGAAAATGACAATGTTATGTGAACTGGATGAAAAAAATCCTACACACAAGGGGAAAAGCAAATATTAGCGAGACAAAATTCCAATTCATTTACCAAAGTATGTTTCTCCCCCCCCCCTCTAGACTCCAGAGTTTGCTCCTACTGACCTAGTAATGGAACTAGGAAAGTTCTATACATGTCATTATTTTTGCCACTTGAAAAAAGTAGGTGGACGAGAGTGAGCTAGTGGGAAACATGGATTAGGGTTTGTTCATTCATGTAATGAAATGGATTTCCCAGATTTTCATTCATATAATGGTAAATCTTTCCTGGATTCAAGAGGCAAAGAGGAAATGTGTGTGGCACGCGAATATTCGAGAGAAACAAAGAATATTATCAATGTGCTCAAATCCCATATAATTCATGCATGCATAAATCTCCCAGTCTTTCCTCACAACTACAAGTATTTTACAGCATTCACAGGTAATGTAGCGGGAAAAGTCATAATGAATCCTGGAAGCAGCCCACACCCGCTCCTCACAAACACTTGCCAACCATATGTTTACGAGAACAAATGCATTATTAGCATGAGATGTGGGGAAAAGAGGTAGACAAATATGATTTACTTGTTTCACCAACCTCCATCAATTATAATTATGTTGTATATGCGGCATTTATGTGTACAGAGAGGAGACACCCTCCTCCAAAAAAGATACTTAAGGAGGGAAAACTCCTCTCTGTCTCTTTGCTCTGGGGTGTTTCTATATTTATGAAACTCTCCTGCTTTCATTCTCTTTTGGGCGAAATGTTAAAACCTATTTAAAAAATAGTGGCAATTGTGAAACAAGCCAAAACAAGGAAAATCGTTTATAGTCAGTACATTGCCGTATTAAGCCATGTGAGAGAAGCTCATAAGAAGGAAATTCATGATGATGGTCAAAAAGTGTGTAGAGAAAGTTGGTCTATCATGCAAGCTTTTGCTTTTAGCCCAACGATGATGCTTGTTGAAAGTATATGAGGGAAGTGGAAGGAGAATAGATGTGAATTGGGAAAATTACGAGCACCACTACTAATTAGGTTTTATTTTAGAGTGTACACTAAAATGTAGCAGGGCTAAGCTTCCACAAATGTACAAGTTGGCCAATTCTTTTCATCTTTGTTAGCAACACTTTCCCAAAGTTAGACTAACCTTTTATACTTAGGAGATGACTAGGAAAGGGAAATACATTTAGAAAATATAATTCTCTTCCCAACGATGAAAGAGATGGAGGAGAGGGAAGAGGAAATTCTTATATTTCACCAGTCCCAAACTCAATGCAGGAAAGAGGAGAGAGAGAGAGATGCTCAAATAGAAAATAGAATAAAAAGTTGAACTTGATGCTAAAGCAAAAGAGCTTTGCTTTATTGTTGGCTTTCTTTTACTCACATTATCTCCCTTGCCCCTCGATTTCAGTTGCAATTCCAGCCTGTAAATGTGCAACGTCCATGAAGCCACTTGGTTGGACGGAGTGAAACAAGATTACTTTTGCTCCCTCATACACAACAACGAGGAAAGGTTGAGTTTCGATCTCAGAATACAACATGGTATGCATATAATTGTATGCATTAGATTTCACTACTTTCCAGCTAAAATCACCAGTTTGCTGGTTCCCCCGTATAATAATATTATTGTTTACAATAGCAGCAAATAGAAAAAGTCATTCTTTCAGCTGCTCTCTCAACTTTCTCATTTCTTTTTATTTCCTTACTCTCAACCCCTCGTCCTTTTACAGAGGCTTGAGTGAGTGACTGGAACGCCAAGTTTCAAGAGAAAAAGAGGAATTCAATGGGTTCACCCTTGACAAAGGTGAAGCCCACCATGCTTCCCAAAAATAGACATGGGGTGTACAGCACTGCACAATATTGCAATAAATGAAGCTACCCAAAATCTCTTTTGAAAGGATCTCGTCGTGCATCCACAATTAACAAATGTTTGCCAACATTCTCTTTCAAAATAGAGACAGGATCGTTGAGGATTTTTTTTTAAAAACTCAAACTTTCTCCCACCGACATATTGGTCGACATGCCAAGAAGAAGAAGAAGAAAAGAAAAAACTCGTCTAAAATGTTCACTCGAAATGAATGAAGAATTAGCAGAGCACGCGTAATTGCACTTGAGAAAGTGAAATGAAGAGGAGTGAGGTAAAAGTTCAAAAAAAGTCTATACATGAATTAGCCTTGAGGAGGAGGCTAAAGTGAAAACTTTTTCCACTATTTACACGACTTCACATACTGCCCCACTAGTAAAACGCACGAGCTCCTTGCACCATCATCATTCCTGGTATCATCGTCCTCATCTTTCTTCCTCAGCTGACAAAGCCTACAACGAGGCTTTCTCTGTACTCTTCCTTACCAAAACGGGAAGAGCATGGAGAGGGAATATTAAAAAGAAAAAAAAACTAATAGACATCCCAACTCGGAAATTCCTCTTGCCACACAACCATCCAAAAAAAAGTACTCATGTAATGCATACATTTTGTAAGGAAGGAGGTGAACCCGATTCATATGGTAATAGAGTTGCTTTTTATGTATTATTTATTTCTCCCTCCCCTCCTCCCTTGTCCATTTCTAAACTTTCCCTTGCGCATTTTTCTCCTCATCACTATTACATTCATTCATCAAGAGTCCAACTTGGAATCTCTATTATTTCTTCACAACTACCACGATCCCTTTCCATTTTTCCTTGGTCAAAGCAGCCAGACCAGAACAAGCCTATTTAGTTATTGTTAGATAGCTACTTATAGTGAGAGCGAGCGTGGAGATATGAAAAGAAAAAAAGTGAACGACTTTCATGGTCGAACTAGCGTGTTCTACTAACTACTTCGTAACTACTACTCTTTAACAGTTATTCATCCACTAATGAGCTTGGCCAAAAAATTTCATCAAAAATGGTTAAGTTACATTTTCTCACCCAGTTACTTACAACTTGTGGACTTTTTTCTTCTTAGCGTACAATACCCTCCAGAAAAGGGGAACAGCTTGAGCAAAAGTGTAGAGGGTAGAAGAGCAACTTGCACAAGTCATTTTATGTATAGGCTCGTATCCAACAATTTTTTTTGTTTCCTTCCTCCTTTTTTCTTCATCCCTATCATCATAAATTCATTAGCGTAGACAATGAAATGAACGAGCCGTTCTTCCTACTTGCAACAGTGGACCTGGCTATTTCTCCCCTGCCAAGTTGCTCCCTTACTTGTTTTCCCATCAAGTATATTACTGCATGCGTCTGTGTATGTGTGTGTGTGTGTGTGTATCTGTCTGTCCTGGATCGGTTTAGTTGGTTGGTTGGGTTGAGGATTTGGCGAG
>JAHZNA010003857.1:0-20394 GCA_027743935.1 Sinodicranocentrus sp. ZH6 | reverse complement strand
GTAAAAACGTGTGAGCGTGTGTGTTTGAGTGTTTGTCTGCGATGGAAAAGTATTGCGCCAAGTTTACGTCTTGTATCCAACCTGTGTAATATATTTTTGATATATACATGTATGTATATATGTGCGTAATACTTAGGCACAGCCTTCACATTCCGTTTTCCATCCATTGGCTTTACTCTCTTCACTCATTCATACATTCCAACGCATTTCTACAAACAAAGTGAAATCGTGTAGTAACGAGTCCATTTTTTCATGATCACATTCCATTCCTACTGGAAGTCTTGGGTTTGATGGTAGAATGGAAATTTAATATTATTCTGCATGCGCTATCCTCAGCTAGCATTTTCCCCCTTTTTTCTCCCTCTCTTTAAGAAATTCAATACGAGTCATCGAAAACTTTTCTCTCGTCGCTCTCCATCATCTACGCTTCATTCCACGAGGCTTATCAAGTGTTAATGTAGTACATACATGGAGCGCAAATTCCTTCACATCATATTTCCTCTTTACATTGCAATTTCCTTGGAATAAAAAATATAGAAACTCGCTTGAGACTTAATGTTGGTTAAAACGTGGACAGATTGAAGTACACAGGATTGCTTTTAAAGAAATTCCTCTTCAAAAATTCTACACAATATGAGAAACTCAAACTTCTCTCTCTCTCTCTAGGCACACGGTTCTATCCAAACTTAACTTTTGGGGAAAAAACCGCCTAGAGAATGGAACGGTTTCATTTGATAGACATACCTGAGCTGAAGGTGGGATTGATGGAAGGGAAACTGGATAAACGTTCTCTTTTTTTGAAGGAGGCTATAATATCCCAAGAAAAGGGGATGCTTTTGCATAAGCTCACCACTGAATAATAGTGGTTTGGCGAGTATTAACTAAAAAAAAGGAATGTATCCCCATCACCACGTGCTGCTCTTGCTCTATTTTTGGAGAAAAATTTCAGCAGCCTTCCTCCGGTCTGATGGTCCATTGAAGTATTTGAGGAGGCGAGGAAGGGAGAAGGAATGTTTTATGTATGCATGAAGGAACACCACCACCACGTCTATAATCTGTGTTTTTATAGTGACACCAGAGAGAGAGAGAGAGAGAGAGAAAAAGAGTATGTAGTCATGTTTATATGCATCCATTTCCATTAAAGTTTCGTTTTAATGTGAAGGAAATTGAGAACGGCAACGACATCCACAGAAAGCGTAAGTAGTGGAAAGGGAGAAGAAAAAGCTGGTCTAGAATCACACGTTATTTTGTGTGTCTACAGCTCTCCTCCTTTTACTTGACTTCTAGCTTTGTGAATTTGGCCCCGATGGGAATGACAAATTGTTACGAGCATTACCGTTAACCCACACGGCATGCTAGTCTGGATTTTTTTTGTTTTAGGAGACAAGACGCCACATACGATATTACCAAGCTAAAAACTCCCTTTTGGAGACACCAAAGAGGAATACCGCTACAACATAGTATCATGTTTTCTGTGCGTGTGGAGGGATAGTAGTGGTGTGAAGCCGATGAAGATTTTACGGTGTCACCTGAACCCCCCTCTCTAAGGAAATACGCAAGGAAAGTAGGAAGTAGACATCTTTTCATTAAAATGAAGACTAGTCTTCGTCATTTGGTGTGTCCTATGATGTATCTGTTGCCACGTTATTTATTAATATGTCAGCGGAAATGGAAAAGTTGTCAGGGGAAAATGCATTTGCGACATATTCAAATTTCAGCTGAACACTCTTTCCTCCTCCTCCTCCTCCTCTTGCAATTATAATGATAACATGGAAGTTACAAGGGTATTAGAAAGTTGAAGCTTTTAGTTGTTTTATAATGTAGCCAGTTGTGGCGACGTTGTGACTCTTTACATATCCCGAGAATGGGTACAAGCACGTGGAGCATTATCTGATCAAGTTTTAAAAGACCCACTTCCGCATGAAAAAGAGAAGAAAATTTAATTCAATAAAATGTTCATACCCAATGTTCATAAAAAGATGGCTTGAGGTCACACACAAATCCTACTCAATGTTTCATTTCCTTTTTGCAAAATTCCATTGTTGACTTCAAAGCCATAGACCAGGTGAATAGAGAACAGAAGGGCTTTAAAATTGCCGTTTTATCTTTTAAATTCGGCATGTTTTCAAAGGAAAAGTGGAATACGATTTTTTTCACAATTTTATCTTCTCACAATATTTTCCCTATTTCCATTCCTCTCTTTTTCTCTTCCTTTCACCATCCCTTTCTCCCCTATTGTTAGACTGTCTCTTTTTCCTCTAAGCAGCTTACAAAGCCTAGGAAATGAAACCTAATGGAAAACGTGTAGTTACCCTTCTTACGTAACAGGGCTCTTCTCACAAAAAAACATGCACGCTCCTTACTACAATACTCTCGTACAACTCCGACATCGTATATGTGTACTCATGCATATCAAGCAAGGAACCTTTTGGCGGGCCCATGCATCACCCTTCCTCGTTAACATACATAATTTTCAAAGTTTTTACCAAGCCTTATACTGGGAAAATGTTTTCTCTTATGTGAACCCCAATGAGTATTCCTAAAACACAACATATATCGATCCCACTCGGGGAAGAAGAGGGGAGCGATATAAACCGAGAGAGCGGACATTCACCTCTGAAAGAGCGTCAAAATAAAATGTTTCTCTCATACTCCCTCAAATTCATGGCCAAATCTACTACCATGCTTTAACCAGCTTACTATACATAGTTGTGCACCCTTCCTTATTTTTAAAGCATGGATTTCTCCTCACCACACTTCCCAGACTCCCAGACATAGTCGTACACACGTTATCAATCCCTTTGTAACTTGTTCTCAGACTGCTGCAGACAATGTATGTACAACTTGGAAAACAAGAGGGATAGCTCAAAGATATAAAAAATATCCTTAAAGCTAAATAGATATATATGAATGCGTTTGTGTACACAATGGAAGACGAGAAAATGTTGAAACTCCACGCCACGCCTGTCTGCTGACTTTTTTTTCGAGGGGGACACTCACACGCGTTCTCTTATACCTTCTCGGAAAGCGGACGTTGTGTGATCTTTACAAGAAGAGAAAATGAAATGTATGGTAACTGATAATCCATGGTGGTAGAGTAGCTAGCCCAAAACATTGCCAGACATTCCGGGGAGAAACCTTAAAAGAAAAAATATGCTTATATCTGTGTGTTGTAGGAGGGTGGAAAAAAATATCCGTATACGGAAGTATTTTCTAGACTTTTTTTTATTCCTTTCACAAACATACACCAGCTTGAGGAAAAGTCAATATATTTTGGTCGCCGCTCTACTTCTTTTTCCTTTTCTCTTAGAACATGTTTGATTTTTTTTGAAAAATGAGAAGAGATATATATTTTAATAAATTATGCTTACATTTGTAATCCCACATTTCCTAAAAATTAGTAAAAATTACATAGTCATAGTCATCGCACAATTATTGTGAAAGATGTTGAGTGAAAAATGTAATATAATTCAAGGAAAATAATTTGAAAATTCCCTGAAAACCCCAACCCACATTGTTTTCATGAATATGCACCCAATAACTTGATCTAATTTCCTAATGGAAAGCATCCCACCATTTTCATTGGAATCCTTTTGATGTTATTAATTTTCTATATCAATGCTCTTCTATAAAAATAGATATTTCGTGGGAAGCCACCCACTTAGGGTTGAATGAGTATAAGAACGGAGTTTGTGGAGCATGTAAATATACATCATCTGATCAAGAATTTCTTGGAAATGAAGCCACTTTACAATGAAACCTTTTGAATGATTCTCAAACATCAGGCTAGACAGATGAAAGAAGCGGAAGCTGGAAAATACCTCGAGTTGGGAAAGCTCTTTCTCTCTCTCTGTCGAGTTTATGTGGTCCAAAGGAGAGGCGAAGAATGAGAAAAATGATTTTCCTCAATACATTTAACACAATACAGCTCATCATATTTTTCCACTCTATATAGTGACATCTTGAAAATACATACATCCTTTTCTTTGTCCCGCCCAACAAAAGAGTATCACATTCTCAAAAGGTTATAATGGCAGAAAAGATAAAAGATATGATATTGATCTGGTTTCGTAGTCTGACTTTCACTTTTAAGAAAACGTCCCGTTGTTCGTTGAGAGTTTACAGAAGAAGAGAGAAAAAACTAAAAGAGTTTGATTTTTTTGCACCCATGCAGTGCCCCTCATTGATGATGTTTACAATCAAAAGGATGATGATGAGGATGATGATGATACTTATCTCCCACTCATTTTTCCTCTCTTGTGAATTCTTGTGAAAACTAGCTCTCTCCGCATAATATCCAGAGAATCCACTAAAGTCTCATCTTTATAAAGCCTCTTAGCCCATCTCCTGGAACACGAGTGCGAGTCATTGAAAAATGGTAGTTTTTTCTCCACTCAACATTCTCTCTATTTTTCTCTTTGCGGTTGTGTTGATAAACACGGAAATGTTATTCGCACATTTTATCTCAACATCTTGTTTTTTTCAAGAAAAAGAGCCTCAAAAGTAAACAAGAATATATCATTGGGAAAATGAACAAAAAATAATACATAAATAGGGAGCTTTACACGTCATGCTGATTTCCTTTGATAGGAAAAGTCTCTCATTCCCCCATGTAAGATTTTTCTTTTGTAATTGTCATCAATCAAAGCTTGAATGCAAATTGAACACAGCTAACCCTAAACCGCAAGTCATGTCAAGCTCGGCATTAAATTTTAAAGTGGAAGTTGAACTAACTAAGCGTGTGCCCCTGTCATTCTTGGAAAACCGCAAGTGGAATAGTTTACTTTCTCGGTAAATGAAGCAAGCCACGCTGCCCAACTGCTTGGAATTATGGATAGGTTTTTCCTGCGAAATAGATTTCACACAATTCATATCTATATCGTTTCCAGCGAAGTTGAGCAAGTTCTAGGAAAAGCTCGTCTAAAATGCATGGGATAAATATACACGCGAAAAGTTTTGCTGAGAAAAGAAAAAGCATGACATGTCTGGAACGAGCATGCAGCTTTAACTGGATGGATTTTTCCACTGACGGTAACGCCAACAACCTTCAATTTTCCAAGAGACAGACACAAAATAATGCGATATTCTCCGCAAAAGGATTATGCATGAATAACCGATACTATCTGATTTTTCACTATTCCTCCATTAAATTCCAAGAAGAGTGTAGCCTGAGGAAAGGGCTTATTTTTTCTTTAGAATTAACCACATTCAAAGGGGTGCAATTTCATTTCCTTTCTCAATAAACATTTGAGTTTATTTTCCGAGGAAAATAGACCACCTATATATTTCATAGAGTGAGGAGGATTTTAATACGGTTAGCGATCTAAACCGGAAGCACTTTCCTCACATCAGCCCCAAATGGAGTCATTAACTCTTCAACCCGAAAGGGGAAAGCGTGATAATGAGCTGAAAGGGTGAAGTCTACACGGAAATGCAAATACATGGTTCGTATACAACCAGATTCTCCAAGCAGTCATAGCCTTTGGGCATGCCAAAGAAGAAAAAAATAGAATGCATAAAGAGCTGAGCATATTCCATGGAATTTTGAAGCACTATTTAAAATGTTCGAGGAGACTTGAATTTATTAGATTTTCTCATAAATCGCACTTCTGACGTCACCCTTTAACTTTTGTGACGGCTTTGATGTCAGGTACAGTAGCTATAACCTGTGTATTACGTCCTACTTTCTAGTTGCACCGGACGAATTTCCCTGTTGATGGCGTAGTGGAGTAAAAACAAACCTTTTTTTGCATTGTAGCCTACTCTCAACGCCGAAAAAGTCGAAGGACACTTTCTCGGAAGTGCGGCGGGGGAAAGTTAGCTATTCTCTCTGTAGCTGCTACTCTCTTTTTCTTTTCTTCTTTCCCTGCATACGTTTCTCAAAGCCCTTTTGTGAGTGGAGTAGGAGGCTAAAAGTTTGTTAGGTATTGACTTTGCCCCTTCCTTGTCCGATTTTCTAGGTAAAAAGCCACATTTTCCTCTTTTGCTTTTGCCACCCACACCGTTTGAAAAGTGAATGAGTAAAACAAATCGACATTGGCTTATTGCCGAGCTTGTTTGATGCTCTGTCCTGGTTTATAACAGTGATGCGGTAGTGGAGGACCTTTGACATTTCTTGTGTGTATAGATGAGCAGCCACTCACTATAGCTTTCATTTCATTTTTCGAGCAGCTCTCTTTCTCTCTCTCTTCTTTCCTAACAGCTCTGTCGATTTAGAGCTCGTGCTGAGCCTTTTCAAAACGCTACTCCTTTCAAGTGCTTTCAAGTAGTCTTTTATTTCTTACCCCATCCTTGTTGAGTTTACACTTGCTCAGGAAGGAGAAAAGAATGCACTTTGAGCTTCTAGGCTTGTGCTCACTTTAGAGCAAAAGAGATATTTTGGAAATTACACTCGAGAGCTACGTGCAAAGAATAATCTCATTTTGGATGATTTTTCCCCTCTCAATGAGATCCCTTTGACAGGCGGCTGTACAAGAAACGCTTTTAGTCTAATTAGCTTGTTAATATTACGAAATGAGTTACGATTCCTTGTCACTCTATATGATATTCGGATAAATTCACAAACTGGATTTGACACTCAACACCACTCAACATTGCATCAAGAAAGGAGGCAGCTACATAAATACCCTTGCATATAAGCATGCCTACATTCCTGCTATTATTTCATCTCGTCAGGTCACCTTTCCCATATTTAGCTACACACTTTGAAATAAATTCCTAGCATCCCATATTCCTACACACTGTTCTTCTTTCTTCGTAAGAAAAGAGGGAAAAAATTGAAGGGATAAAAACAAGTCTTAAACCTCTCATGCTGTTGCTGGGCAAGCTTTCCCGTAAGAAAAAATATTCCAAGGACAATACAGGGGAATGGAGATAAGGGTGAAAAAGAAGTGGCAAGGATAGACACAAGCATGCCACGAATCCTGAACAATATTCCTACTCTCATTGCATAGAGATCCATTCTCACAAGTAATTTCCTTTTCTCTCTCGACCAAAAAACAATATCATGATATAAAAAAGGGAGAAGAAACGTTTATAACTGTGTTACATCCACCTCTCACCATTTCAAAGTGAAAGGGAAGACAAAGGATATTATAGCGACTAGATCTATTTGCTAACGTCGGTTTCACATATAAAGAGAGATCCTCTGAGAAAAACCTTCCTTCCTCCTCCTTCCACCACCACCACCATGCATAATGCTTTTCTCCTTTTTTTCTAAATAGGTGTTCCACAACTTGGGATTATATATTCGAGAGTAAACATACAAGTGTAGAGAGAAGAAAGAGAGCGGGCTTCCATCCTCCGCGCTCAAGTTGCATGACACATTGTGCAAGCGTTCTCTCTCATTGGAAATCTTTTACGAATGTACTTTGCACACTGGCATCTGGCATTACTACCACCATCATCGCCACTAAAGTGTAAGACTACACTCTTTGATTTCCCCAGTATCCCGTCTTGGTTTTCTCTCTCTTTTCCCCATGAACGTCTGAGGATTCCCTCTCTGTGTGGAGGAGTTTCTGCGGCCGTGATCTGAGAATTATGTGGGAGTCCCAGAAGAACAATTTTACCATTCCTTTCCCTTCCCCTTGCAACTTTTCCCTGTCTCTCTAGAACACAACACGTGGCGCGATGTTGTTCATGTTACTACACATCATTTTTCAATGGAGCTGTTCCAACTGAGAATACAACGCTCCTTTCGTAGTAAAAGTATTTTTTTCGGGGAAAGGCCGTCTCCCTCATCGGAATGTACTAATGTGATATACTCGGAGAATAAAAGATATAGGTTCTGAGCGCTCTTTTATGTTCACATATATTTCTACCTTAAGAAAGGAGCTTCCTAGAATGAAAGTAAATTTCGGGGAATGAGGTGATTCTGGTGATTAGTATGGGAAGAGATGCTATACGAGAGTTTTAACGGATTAATACCAATACATAATACGTGAGGAATTTAATAGTGGAGCTTCTTACTACGAATAATTTGATCGGTTTCGAGCTCCTTTTCCTCTTTAATGACAGCCGTAGATACCTTATTAGTGCTGTCCTTAGGTTATGTTCGAGGGGAAAACTTTGTCATCGTTTTGGGAAATCGAATCCGTTTTCATTTCCTAGGAATTATTTCAAATCCTCTCTCCATTCGAGAATATTGCGTGTTTCTGGAGGGGAAAATTGTTATGAGAGGATTTTGGCGTCTCAAGGATTTTTGTC
The DNA here is from genome assembly GCA_027743935.1 of Sinodicranocentrus sp. ZH6. Classification (NCBI taxonomy): domain Eukaryota; kingdom Metazoa; phylum Arthropoda; class Collembola; order Entomobryomorpha; family Entomobryidae; genus Sinodicranocentrus; species Sinodicranocentrus sp. ZH6. The sequence continues at coordinate 12,189 of JAHZNA010003857.1, read as the reverse complement.
ATAATTAAGATTTCCATTCCCACTTCCACCGCTGCTGTGTACAGGTTGGGAAACCTTGAAATGAAGGTAGGCGATGGCATACTATGGTGAAATATGATATAAAAAAAATGCTTAGCACGTGGCAAAGCCAGAAGGAAAAATAGCGTAGTTGGCTTGAGGTTTTGAATGAAAAAAGGAGTGAGTAAGCGTGCATACATTTTCAAGGTTGTTTCCTCACCACGCATAAATAAACTGCGAGGGTACAAATAATGACTTTCTCTTCCGTCCTAACGTCAACTCTTATCGATAAAGTGAGAGGACTAATGATCAGGTGCGATTTTAAAGAAAACACGTGCTGTTGTTGTGGCGTATGTTGGGATGTGTGCATTGTGTTAATCTGAAGTGTGCATATGAATTTTCGCATTGTGACATGGCCAAAACAATTTGACGAATTACACTTGCGTGTCAGAAAACCTGAGAATCGTTCCACTTTTTGGAAAAATCCACACAGTTGGAATTACTACGTTGTTATTATCTTATTATAAGGGTATATTAAAAACTACGCGTAGGAAAATTAATGGCTTGGAACTAACATTATAACAATATATATATATATAGGTTTCTTTGGAATATCTCTTTACACCGAAATCGCTCAGCTTATGGGCTAAAATTTTGTAATTTAATTTCCATGCAAGGCCTTTTTACCAGTATTTATTAAGCCTGGCTGGATGGACTGGCACCAATTGAAAGTCCTGTAGGATGTTGCTTTTGTGCACTTCATCGGGATCCTCTTTCCGACCAACACTAATTCAACTTGCAACTGTTGCAAGGCTAGACAAAACACTCCGGAACGTAATGAAACGATGTAACGGTTGCGGTTCATGAAACGACCGATTATTTTATGCAGAGTAAAATGAGTCTTCTCCTGTCAAAGAAGGCAATTGTGATAACAAATGCGAAACTAGGAGACGCAAAATGGGGAATTATAATACAAATATATGCAGAATAGATATAGGTATTATTGTTACCGTGCTCCTTTACAAAATCATAATTACACAGAAACAGATAGGCAACGTTTCTAGTTTGAGCTCGTATTTGTAAAATATAATTTGAAATGTTTTTGGAATAAAATCTAATTTTATTTCGCAGTAACGAACACATTTTTTACCCATTACTCAACATGAAAGGAGTCAGGATTCATTCTGGGAATTCCCCATCAACTAATTCACCGTTGGGTTTACAAAGAAGAACTTCCGCGCCACCCAAAAGCCTTCTGGAGAACCCGTCATGGCAAACAAAGTCTATAGTTTCACTTTGGGAGACCACCTCAAGCTTTGGGTTTATAAACGAAGACCGGGGTTCCATTGCATCATGTATGCACGTTTATTGTTACAAGTTCCATAACGAATTTTCTAGAAAACCCTTCAAGCAATGAGCGTCATTCATTTTTGCATGTGACTGGGGTACAATAAAACATTTCCATTTAACTTACGATTTGTTAGTTTGCATGAAATTAAATGTCATATGCAAACATGCCTAGCTTGAATTCTTGTAAATGCTGAGATCTTCTTGACTTTCACTGAATGAAAACATGCCTTGTTTTTTTCTTGGTGAGCATGCAATCCAAATTTCCTAGAGTTCAATAAATGGAGGCTCTGTGTACTTTTCCCCGAGTAAGTCTTACTACATGTTTGCCTTTATTAGAAATTGTGTATCCGGTTAAAAGAATATTTAAAATTGAATAAACATAAAATGTTCGTATTCGATTTTATGTTTACTGCGCTGCGGTCCCACTTACGCGCATAATCTATTCCAAATAAAAGTCTACATACATGCATATAATTACAACAACTAGGTACACTGCCCTTGAGCATCAATATCTCCCGAACTTGTGGAAAAAATTACCATAATAAAGACCTTTCCATATTCCTAACGCAAATTGCAAAATCTCCACCTTCAGATCTGCAAAGACCTTGGGCAACCAAGAGTACAATGGCCGGAAATAAATGTTGTTAGATAGGAAAGTGCATGCACATAGATACATACGTGTATTATATATTGTTAGGTGAGCAATAAATATGTACCTATGTATATACCAAATAACCAATGATTATCTTACCCTGTTGTGTAAAACTCATGTGGGAAAAAAACTGAAACGTTTAACTAGCTTTTGAATCACATCCCATGAATGGTGTAACGCGGGGCAGTAGTCGCGTAATAAAGAACAACGTTGATTCATGAACTGCGTAGTAGGCTCAAGTTCAATATCCATTGTTCACTCACGCTCACCTGAAATGTGCATTGCACAATAAAGACCTGTCAGAAAAGAGATGAATTTGCGAAAACTTTACATGTACGATGTACGAACGTACCTACCCTATTATGCAAACATTCAACTTGGCACAAAAAAAACATGGAGTTGATTACATGCTTCGTTCGCAATATGGAAATGGAACGTTACATTTTTTGCTGCGAAGGTATGACGTTTCAGTTTACTATATGCCTATTAAGCCAGCTAGCGGGCTTAGTTTGGTCTATGGAGGAAAATCCGTGTTGGAGCTTGATGAAGAACGGTTCATGAGTTCATGACTCATGATTTTGCAAATAACGACGTACACAGCTGCATCCGCTGGTTCATCAGTTTGTAGTTTGTTCATAGGGGATCCATAAGGCACATTATTTACTTCCTGTGTGAAAGCTAAGTGGGGAATTTCATGAGCTTCAAATAAAATCGTATTTTGGTCATTCAGATATGAGTCATATTCGTCAGGATATTTCACAAAGGGCCAAGTTCAAAGTGATTTGAAAGAGATATAGCAAATTGCGGATTTTCATTCATCGGACAACAGGGCAATGGAGTAATATGCAAAACAAAGATTAGAGCATCATTCAAAACATTGATCGACATTACAAAGCGCCGTTCTAGCACTTTTTCGCAGTTATGGCTTTATTGAAGGAATTCAAACTCGTCTACTTCCAACTCTGCAAGATGTATTCTTTTCAAAAATATCCTGGACAAGTCAATACTTCATCCCAGTTAACTGGGTTTTTGAAGACTTCCTGTTCCAACCAAACCTCGTAGTATTCTCTAAAGGTATTTGTGAGATGAACTGGTCGTCCCAAAACACTAGTGATACAGTGGTCAACCGGTTCAAAATCGGGTAGAATCTGTAATGTATCATCAATGTGAGATTAGCTTATTCCAAAAGATTTCCATGTAAAAGCAGATAATGAGTATTTGAAACCTTTGACGGTTCTCCGTAGCGTCTATTATTAAAGCGGTCTACAGCAGCGCGCAGTGCACACTCTTCAGCCTGGAAATCCCATGGTCTTGCATCTAAATCTAAAAATAGGATAAACAATGCAGTATTTATAGCCAGAGTATTAACAACATTGATGAATAGTTAAAACTTGATCCAGTATGAAATTTAACTTACCGTTACCATATGCCCAGTCGTCAGTGAGACGATGTCTAACTTTCTGATAAATTGCTGACATGGTCTTCATATTAGCTTTCCTCCATTGTCTTCCTAAATACTTGGTTTGCATTTTCAGTAACTTTAAAATGTACAACTGGAGAAGGGGGTGTTTCACTCGAAGAGATCGTTTCAAGATCGGAGCTGATTTGAACACGACAAGCATCTGAAATACACAACAAAAAATTTCCAAGCAAGCTCAGTTAATCAATTAAGTTTTCAACGAAAATTTGACGAATCTTAAATAATCTGAATTGAATGCAGTACCATGATACGAGAATGTTTCCATTTGGTTAATTTATTGAGTATTCTAAGCAGGTTAATGCAAGCAAATAAATTTCGCCAGCAGTAGACTTGTGGTTCCCCTAATTCTAAACTTTCTGGGGTAAGCTCTGGGGGTTCTCCGAGAACGCACGAAGGAAAATCCGCAAGTGCAATTCTAAAAGGAGGAAAACACATCATAAAAACAATCTTGTTCTGATACAATGTCAAAATTGAATTAAAATTAACTGCAGATCTTACTGAAATAAACGGGTTAAATTTTAAGTTCATTCTGACGAGTAAAGCATACGAATATGGAGAAAAATTCAACGATTGATTGTTCATAGCTAACTTACGGCATTTCCTCAGGTAACACATCTGCCATGATATTAATTGACTCAGATTTACTCTTTGATGTTGGAGCAGCTGCTAGTAAAATTTTTAAAAGTGCAATAATATATTGCGGAAGGTTAGGTAGCATTGCAGCGTACAGAGCTTCGACACCGTGGGCTGGTAGGCCTTCATCGCTTTCTTTCATTGACAATGGACAGCGCCACAACTCTTCCTCTCTAGTCATTTGCCATTCGCTCAACGAAACATAAATGTGCTGAAAATATAGGATTCATAATGTAACAGAATGAAATCTAATTTTTATCGGTCAAAAATATACTTGCTTACCTGCTTTAAAACTTTGACACCTTCATGAATTGGAGCAGGGAGTCCAGCCAAAGTGTTTCGATCACCATGTACTGGAAACCCGACAAACTTGAGTCGGGAATTTTCCAAAAACGCGTCTAGATCTTTTTGTCTCACTTTCGGAGTCCATGGAAGTCCTATTTCAAAAGGAGAAACATCGTCTTTCAGAAATAATTATAAATGATTTACAGTAAATTTAGTAACTAATCGTAAGTGTTATCATACTACCTTTATTTTTTGCCGGAACCGGAGTCATCGGTCGAGGTGATGGCGGTTGTGGCAATTCCCCTGATTCTTCCATTGCTCGTCTTTCCTCAATTTCTTTCATCTCTTCTTCCATCTGGTCCCCCATTTCAAGTTCTAGGGTTGCAGTTTCATCCAAACTGGTTTGCTTCATTAGACCCTGTAATGCAGAGGAGTTATTTAGTTCATTCAAACATTGAGTTTAAAAGTTGGAGAACACAAAATTAAAATCCTGGTTTGTTGTAACTCACGCGTCTCACAGGTCGTATATTCCTTCTCTCATTTTGAGCATCAATTAAGTCTGTAGAGCTAGCAGGTGGGGAAGCTGCCCTCATATTTCTTGAAACTTCTAACGTATCCTCCTTTAATGGAGGTAGACCAGCTAATTCTCTGTATATTGCTGTAAAGAAAAAAAGAAAATTCGTGCAAAAATTACAACTCGGCCCTGCTTTCGTAATTGTTTCAAAACCTATTACGTACTTTTCAATTCCCTTAGTTCAGGAATTCCTCCCAGAGAAAATAGAATAACTTTCCACAACAATAGTAAAACCTTCTTGATGGGAAAATGAGGCGCGGAGCCACCACAAAATTTAATGACCATGTTTAGCAGTTTCACAGCCAGTAGCTCATCCCGAACTGGTTGACCTAATAAATAAAACAATGCACATAAATCAGATAAATAAGCAGCTATGCACACCCTTCAGGTTTTCCGCTATAAGTGCCACATTTAAGACTTGTTTGCGAACCATTTAGATCAAGGTCGCCGAAAATATAAATTAGCACAAGCAGGTGCAATCTAATTCTCATTCTCAAAAGCAATAACTTATTGAGGGGAAACTAAAAGCATTTGACTCGTCATTTAAAAGGCTATTTAATTGGCACAAATTTCAACAATGGCTAACCACGAGACCAAGAAAGTCTAATAGTATTGAACACAATGGAAACAAGGTCAAACAATACCTAATTCAGCTTTGAACGCCTTCCGCTGTTCCTCGAATTCTTCAGTATCGTCATCAGATTTAGTTCGTATTGTCTCAACAATAGTATACAGAATGCTGAATATGACACGTAGTTCGGCGGAATCTGCTAAACTAACTGCAGGCTTTCGGACTGCCAATGGTCCAGATCTATTTGGAGAATAACGAATTCGTTTTAGTCTTTAAAGTTTCAACGAATAATGCTAGTCAAAATATTTAGTAAAGTTTTCCGATTTCAATTACTCAATTTCTAAACTCAAAAGGTCGACTACAGCTTGAAAAATTCCATTCTTAAGCAATAGCGTAATATTGTATCGTGTCCATTGCTGTTGCTCTTGTTCTGACTGCACTTCACTCCAGCAACCCTACAACATTCAAATTCAAAAATAAATACTGAACCCTTGCAGCTTGACATATTATAAACTTATTATTTTTCAAATTATTTTAATTACCTGCGCAACATAAAGAATTGCTCTAGCAGCTTCAGCTCGGAGCGTTTTACTAGATAACTCGAAATGATTTAGTAATCTTAAAATAACAGATTTTCTGACTTCTGGAGAAAGCCGCTGCCACTGAAGAGGAATTCCCCATTTTTCCATGATGGCGTCATATGCTGCCAAATTCCTCCTAAACTCTGGAACCTCAGTGTAACTATACAACTCTGATATTTCATTGGTATAGTTATCTGTGTCATCGTAAAAAAAGTCCAATTCTGAGCTTTCATCGCAGCCACCATCAGATTCTTGCCTTTGCCGTCGGATCAAATCCCGAATTTTCGATATCCCATTACGATCCGCGGGACTATTTAACGAATCCGTGTCCATCCTTCCAGTTAATTTGTTTAAAGTTCTTCACGATCAGTTTTGAGTGTAGTTGGCAGTGTCGAAAACAATTTTGTTCAGGGAATGCTCCACCAAATGAGATTGTCAAGAAACAATCGATAACTCAATAACTGATTCAAAGAAGAATGAACGAGGTTGGAGGTAGACTTGAAGATATGAACTAACTTTTAACTTTTATGATTTAAATTGTCCTCAGCTTGTAATTTTAAATTTATCAAAGTATTCATTGGAATATCCAATATTTGTCATAATATAATTAACTTGTACATTCTTAAAAGGGTGTTTTTGTAATGCTAAAAATATTTCAATGATTAGATTATTGACTGTAGACAGACAAATGTGTACAAATGTATTTATAATTAAGATGTGGTTGCAAACTAACGTTGAACGTTAACGGTCGGGGAAAAAATATTTACTACTGAAGACTCATTTATTACCCAGCTGCAATCAGCAATGCTGCTTCAGATTATTTTTGACTTGACGAACATCGACTACAAAGGTAATCACAAATGGATCATTAATTATTGACCAAACCCCTCAGTTTCCGTGGCAAGACTCAGATTTAAAAAAAAATCATCCCTCCGAATGCAAAATGAAAAAGAAACGGAAACGCAACTCGATAATGTACACTTTCCTACAGCAAAGTCCACTTTAAGTTTTTACACCCCATGACTCCAGCTCGCTTTCCTGTTGTCACCTCCATGGAAACGAAGTAAACAGGTAAGGGGGAAAATCCACTATTTAACTAATAATACAATCATCATTACGAAAATGAATTGAGTCGTCAAGAAAGGCAAACCAAGTTGAATGAATGAAGCCCTTGTGTATCTGTGTGTACGACAAGACTCAAAACAAACCTTACCTTAACAAGGCAAGTTTGTCCTCTACTTTTCTGTATCCTCCTCTTCCATTCCCTAAAATCCCATCATAAAATACTACAGAGACCTGGGTATAATCCCATCATGAAAAAAATATAAATAAGCAAAAAGAGGAAACTTCCCCGGCTGATTCAGCTTCACAGAAGGTGGTGCTCGGACGCAAAGTCTTCAAACTACTAGAGACCCCAAGCAATGTCCACTTTGTCGTTGAAGCTGGTTTGTTGCAGGTGGCGCAGCATGCTCCACTGTATGGGTTGTTCCAGCTTGGGACGGATGTAGGTTCGAAAATGCATTTTAACATTTACATCATACGTTATTGTACTCAATGAGCTCATTGTAAGTGGAAGACTTTGGGGTAAACTTGAGTCAGTCTAAAGTTGTCGTAAGGCTTTGGAAACTGCCATCTTTTCCGTTTCAAATCTTATTATTTCATTTTTTTGAGCATTTAGAATCCCAAACATGGAAATTTGTCACCATTCATATTAATTTGTGTGGGGATTCGTTGCTTATTATAATTACGGATCACTGACCGACCCTGGAAGTAAGGTCGTAAAATGTTCCCTGTCTGAATTTAACCCTGGAAATGAAATCAATAGGTTGAGGATGTGAGAACGTTATTATTAACTTTCATTTCATCTCTCGAAACGAATGTTTCACTGGAACTTTATTTCATGACATCATTGCATGTTTCGGAATCCTCAAAATCCAGGTTTTTTTTGTTGCAAAAAACAACTTGTCATTGATCACTTACTAGCATGATTATACGTATTGAGGCTACCATGCATTTTTGGGGATATGAGTGACGGAGAATTTGTTGCGGAACTGAAGGCCGTCAATCATGCGAAATATAGCTGGAAATGATTATAATATTGGATTGTAAAGGACGTGAACAATAATACAATTGCATGTTTGCTTCGACTCGAGGAATATGAGTGCTTCACACAAGCACATTCACTCTTTTTTTGTGGTAGTTGACCGTGTAGCACAATATTATGGTAAGGGCAAAGGTAAAATGGAAGCGGTTACTGTCGTTGATAAAGATCTTGTCTTGACTCCACTGGACCCACCTGCAGCCTCTGATTGCATAAAGTGGGCTATTTTTCTCTTAACACCATTTCTCAACGAGTGTGCAATAGTTGGCCATTCCAACCTTTTAGGAATTCATGTGAGGTCAGGTATGGCACGACAGGACCATCGCTTATGTAAGGCCGACGAATATCCCGCCCGCTCTATAATGAGTTGAGAAAGTTGCTCGAAAGGAGTAAACTCATGTAGCACTGCATAAACTTGTGAACTTCATTCTGCAAAGTTGGAACAACTTTTGAGACTATTTTTCTCCTGTCACTAGGAATCCATCGTCTATTGGTGTGCTAGCATGCAATCTCCTCATTTCCTTTTCTTTATCCGGTAATTTTTGTCAGAACTGACGACACACATTTGCTGAGAGAACGATCATGAGCTTTGTTGCTGCACGTGCTTATGTAAAGAAAAAAGAAATACTAATAAACGTGTAAGCATGAATGTCGAAAAACTTTTTTGCTAAAAAATACCTCCTCCAGTAGCTAGACTTACCCACAAAACAAGTCTTTATGCATGTATTTTGAAAAGTTTGTAATTTTGTAAATTACAAGTACAAGAGGAAATGAATGAATTATGAGCGCTTACGTGCTTAGCAGGCTCCAATGAGCACCGCAACGTTCTAAATAGAAATTAATTCGAGTCTGGAGGAAATTTATTTCGTTTTCTGCACTTCCTTCTCTCTAATTCATATACTTACTGTGCAGTTGATATGTTGTGCAGTCAATTTCACTCGTGCAGAAATGCAAATGCATTCAGAGTAGGTACTCAAGGAGACTTTGAAAGTCATTCCGCACACTAAAGTTCAAGCTCGTTTGGGCGTTGGATAAATCCCACAAGACCATATGTCGCTGTTTCATTGACACGTTTCAAAGATCCACTTCCTTGTCCTTGTTTTTTCAATGTTGCAAGGGAGAAATGAAGCAGGGGGCTATGAACGATGGCGCTGTGCACAGCAAACAAAGCGAAACATGGTTTTGCACATGGGAGCATTTTCTATGGAGTTTCGAGCGTGTAAGAAAGCATATCACGAGACGTGATAAAGCCGTTATCATCTCGGTAGGTAAACTGATTCCCATCCACAGTTCCTTTTTTGCCCCATATCAATTTAATCTTCTTCATCACAGAATTTTTCATTCACCCAGTTCAACATCCTTGTAACCTGCCAGCGTTACGAGAGAGTATGAGAAACATTGTGCAATGACTTTTTAACCTGTGAATCCCTTATCAAAAAAGTGAAACTTGATACAATCCTGTCGCTCAAAGCGTCAAGCTATATCTTGCACAAAAAGTAAAGGATTCATAAGAAATTCCCTTTTTCCATTTCTCTATCCTCATTTGCCATCCCAATCAAAAAAGTCAAGTGATAACAGCAGCTTTTCAGTGTCAACAACTTTCTTATCTGAACTTTCAGCAGCACATATGTAAAATCCCTAAGCAGCTCGAAAGGTGAAAGTGTTTCTGTCTCTGAGAGGAACAAAGCATAAACATGACTTGTGTGACTATTTTAACAAAACTCCAGCCATCTCTTTTGACAATGTTCACTTACTAAGGATACTTTACTCGTGTTTGTGTGTGTGTGTGTGTGTGTATGGCGATAGGAAAAAGTCTCAAACTTGTTTCCTGCCAAGTTGCCAGTATTTTGTTTCTTTATACAAAACGCCTTGATGCATGAAATAAGAAACTCAGCTCGTGTAAACTGTTCAATTAGTGATGTGCCAGTTTGCATGGAAAAAAACTCTTTCCAGAAAAGAAACACTCTCCAGGATAGATAGACCTTTCCCAAAAATACGCACACATTACGCCAAACTATCTTCCTCCGAGTGAACTCTTACAAGTAAAGGAAATCGAGAGAAAAAAAACTCGTCTCCACTCCATTCCTCTGATGTGATATTACGGAAGCAAGTAGTTGTCCCGTAAAAAAATAAGTAAGATAATACCTTCCAAAAAACCTGCTGTACATCTGTCTGAGAAAAGTGTACACGAGAGATGTTACATGTAACACTATTCAAGCTCTACTTTTTCCTCCGAAATGAGCCCAGAAACACCATAGTGCACACAGCCATTCACATTTACGAGAGAGAAAAAAAGCTTGATATTAACTTCCTCTTTGTATAACATTTGATATGGATCTTATACACGGATACTACTCCATGTGCCTCAACTCTCGACGCTGTATAATTCTACAGTTTTTTTATACAGTGAGACAGAGAAACAGGGCCCGGGCTAAAACCACCGCCACTGATCGATAAGTAGAACGCGTGCAGCTCTCACTCCCATACATACATGTATACAGAGTGTCTAACGTGAATTCTTACGTAGCAGCACGCACAGTTTACAAACATGCTTGATATCCCTACGCATTTTGGCTCGAGACAAACCTCTAGTGCATCAAGAGAAAGACATTTCACGTAAAAAAAACGCCAGAGTGTATTGCCCCGTGAGCTTGCATTGGTGACAAAATCAGAAGAAAAAAAGCATGTTTTTTGCCATGTACAACGCTGCTGTAGATTTTCACAGTAATTGCGGATTGAGTTCAATTGTGTAGTTTGAGAAACACTCATACCTTCCATTTCACTGAAGCTACTATTTTCTCTGGGAAAATACACTATGATTTTGAAAGAGGACAAAAATTGTAAAAGTTGTAACCACACACACCATATTACATTGTAAAATCTGTATGTAAACAACAGACCTCAATTCGTCGAATTTTATAAGAATTTTACGAGCCTGGGATATTTTTATGTTTTTGTTTTAGGAAATCATAGTATTAGGGCAAGAGACATCAAGAGACTTCAACTTCCATCGAGTACAAGAGTTCACAAAAGAAAATTATAAAACATGTCCTCAGCTGAAAGCGGCTTCTCTCCAAAAAATATTTCCCCAATGCAGACTTTGCCATGCCACTTGATGTGAAAAATTAGTTTACATTTAAAATGGGAAAAGTTAGGGATTTTTTCTAAACATATGCCTACATGGATCTTAAAATATGTCTAGCTAAATGAGCATTGAGGATGGTGCAGAGAGAAAGAAAAAAAAACGTGTTTTTCTGCATCCTTCCACCACCGTCTCGTCTACGCATTTCCCACTAAAAAATGTACACTTGTAGTGCCATTCACACTAGTGGAACAAGATTAATGACACTTTTTGATTAGACGTTCCTGTCGGAACTTGTTAAAAGTCAGAGTCGTCGAGGAAGAACAAGTAGAACGAAAATGTGCTGACGGCATTTAGCCAGCCCAGGCGCAAGCATACCGAAGTGCGTGCTCTATATATTCATTCCACAGTTTCCCCATCATCTACATCCTTTCTCCAAGCTGATAATAGTATGGAATACCGACATGGAGTGGTGAACCTACGTGAACCAAAGGATAATTCCTCTATGCTATGTCTTTTATAAAGGTTTTCCCTCCCTGTCTTCAACAGCTTGTTCTCTGATTTCTTTACTAACAAACACGAGAACATGAGCACCTAATGATTTTCACATATTGTGTCATAGAAACATTGCTCAAGACAGGATTCCTCTGCTGCTATAGTTTCCCTCCTCTCTCTACAACGAGTAGTTATCAAACATACAGAAAAAAAGAGTTTAGCAACAATGCGTTTCACCCGGAAGTGAGTAGCAGCTTGCCAAGAATTTTTACCAAAAGGTTTTTTTTCCCTGCCAACGGGAGTATTCACTTGTGTATATAGTTAACTTACTGACAAGGGAACCTTTTTTAGTGTAGCGAGAGTTAAGGCAAGTGGCATATCAACTCTG
>JAHZNA010003856.1:0-10346 GCA_027743935.1 Sinodicranocentrus sp. ZH6 | reverse complement strand
AATTCGTGCTAACAAATTGCAAAACACGACTGTAGTATCTGCAGCTATAGGTTTTTCTGGTGCTGGAGATATAGTGCTGGAGGCACGGTGTCTGGTGCTGGGTGCATGGTGCTTGAGATCTGGTGCTAGGGGCACGGTGCCTGGTACTGGGGGCACGGTGCTGGAGATGTGGTGCTGGGGGCACGGTGCCAGAGATATGGTGCTGGAGGCACGCAATCTGGTGCTGGTGCTGGAGGCACGGTGCCTGGTGCTGGGGGCACGTCACGATGAAAAATCGTGCCAAGTTTGACTTGTATTGGACCAAGTAGATGTAAAAGTCAGCAACCAAAGTAAAGTGAAAATACCGACGGACAGGTTGGTTTGGTTGTAAAGGATGTTTTTCAGCAGATGACAGAAAGGTGGAGTAAAGACAATATTTTGTTTATGGACTATTAGAATTTAAATTGAATATTTTTTTGTTTATTTTATACTTGGATATTGCTCAATCAGTAGTTCAGATTGCCTTAAGATGTACTAATATATTGGTTGGTAGTTATTATAACTGAAAATAAGATTGATTTTTTTTTCTAAATCGAAGATTGAATGTGCGGTTTATTTGTATCACAGTCGACCGTCAACTGACAAGGATTTAAAGGCCAAGTACATAAACGTAGGTGTTAATCTTGTTGTGATCATAGATAGTAGCCAAGTTTACCTTATTTAAGTTGGAATTAGTTGTTTGAGTCAACAGGTGAGTTGTATTTTATAATATTTAATTATAAAATGTTGGCAGCTGATATGGCTTAGATATTTGAGGATTTATTTTGTTGAATGTGGTATGATGATTGGATTATATGGGATTTAAATGAGAGGAACTTGTGTAATTTTTCTTAGGTGGGTTTAGGAATTTTATTCAAAATGTGGAAATCAGAAGTGTTATTAGGAACTGTTGTTTTTTGTTTGGCTGTGTCAACCGTCAACTCCCTCTATTTTCATATAGCTGAGACTGAAAGAAAATGTTTTATTGAGGAAATACCCGATGACACAACAGTGATTGGTATGTACTTAACTTGCTAGGTTATTTAAAAGTTATACCATATAGATTTTCAGTCATTTAAAAGTTTGCTTACTTACTGCATTTCATGGTATGAATTATTCAAAGTCATTTTGTTGTTAATGACGGTTATTTATTAAATGGGCAATGAAAAGGAGCAACCACTTACAACTTAATAAACGAGTTTTACGTATGATTTATGCAGGTATTTACAAAGTTGAGCTGTTCGATCCTCGAACTGGAGGATTTATGCCATCCAGTCCTGGAATCGGCATGCACGTAGAAGTTAGGGACCCCGATGATAAGCCCATTCTTTCCAAAGTATACAGTTCTGAAGGACGCTTTACTTTCACTTCCCACATCCCCGGAGAACATGTCATTTGTTTGTACTCGAATTCAACGAAATGGTTTGCTGGATCTCAACTGGTGAGTAATTTAGCTTCAAATTATAGTTTGAAATATTTATATGTATTAATATGATAACTGCCTTTAGCGAGTACATCTGGATATTCAAGTCGGTGAGCACGCAATCGACTATGCCAATGTAGCTCAAAAGGAAAAACTTACTGAACTGCAGTTACGTGTTCGTCAGCTTTTGGATCAAGTGGAACAAATTACTAAAGAACAAAATTATCAAAGGGTAAGTATGATTACTATTCTATTATTAAATTATGAAATTCTACGATTTCAATCATTATCATTTACACACGTATCAATTTCCGTTCGAAATTAAGAATGTTTCGCTAGAGTTATGGATTCAAATATAAGTGTAGGAAAAAGTCAAGGCTCATTTTCCTTCATTAAGAAAAACCTTGGGCTATATTTTTAAATATTTTCACAATAACCGCGAATTAGTAAAAGAAATTATTTTATTGGTGAGCTTTGAGCTATATTATATTATTAATTGTTTGTTACCTAGTCTAAAAATTTCGGAAAGTCAATTTGAAAACGCTCACACGCACACTAAGGATGGTTGACAAGAAATAGTTCATTTAATATTCCATGTTTGTCTTTACAGTATCGAGAGGAGCGGTTCCGCCAAACTAGTGAAAGTACGAATCAGCGAGTTTTATGGTGGTCCATTGCCCAAACGGCAGTACTTTTATCCATGGGATATTGGCAAATGAGACATTTGAAGTCGTTTTTTGAAGCTAAAAAGCTAGTTTAAGTGTAATCGTTATTAATGTGTATCTGATTTTTCTGTATTCGAGTAGTATTCTATCCCAGAGATGTAATTCTGAGTGTTAAAAGTACATTTTATACTTAATATTCTTTACAATCATGATCATATCTTATGATCATTTATCGAAACGAAGTGCATTTAAATTGGTTTCTGAATGTTCCTTATCCTTTTAATCTTTTGAAATTTTGTTCTTCACTGGGAGAAAAACATTATCTCATTTTTGGCTTACAATATGAATGGTGCACACAGCCGGATTGTAGTACGTGGATTACAAAAACAAATATTGAAATGACACGTATGTATTAATAACTACTTTGTAATCCAGGGAATTGACATTTTGTTGAAAAATATAATTTTTGAGATAAAGAATCAGTGATGATGATGGCCGTTAATGAATCATGCATTTTCCAGCCTACCGAATTAACCGGTATCATGGCGCATGCTTACGTTAAAACGTTATTACCTATTCACATTTTATTCAACATTCAACACAATGTTACAATAGTATGTAATTCGTTGTTTTGCTAGTTTTCTATATGAGGTATGTAAAGTGTTCTTCAGAGTAGTTTTTTTAAAGTTTTCTATGCTAACAAGATTTTACAGCAAACTTTTGAAGGATTGAAATCAAATCATATTAATGCACCCCCTCCCAGCATTATAGTTTTTTCTGGTTCGCGTTGATGTACGCTTTCTTGTAAGCTATCAACTCTACTGATATAGATATGCTAAAGTGAACTATGCAAATTTGAAGCTGGAAGCTTCACACAAATGATAGAAATAATAATAACTGTATTTGTATATAGAAAATTGAACAGAGTTCCTGTTTATTCAATCAAATGTGCCAGACGATAACATGCTTAGTGTTGCTAAGCGATAGAGCTGGCATTAGAAGCAATCCTTGGCCAAAGATCCGCACATTCCTTTGCAACGGGTCCTGTTATAGCCGACCCTTTCATTTCGCCCTGAGGAGTATTTATAAAGACAATATATTAGTTGTTTGTACTTGCACTGTTATTAGCAGCATTTACTTATAACTTGGAACCGCAATCATCATTTGTATTAATACAGATCTGACGCAAAACATATCAAATAGACACATATCACATATTATTCAAAACAACAATATGGTGCTTATAACTATAACGCACAATATAACACTGAATACATACAACATAGCGTATTGTAGAACATAGAATACGGATCAAATGATCCATTACAAACGACAAATTGTCAATGAACAAAGTTGGATATTCATATTATATTACTAATGACTACCAAAAACTTATCATTTGACAACAGAAATGTATTTCATATTTAATGTAACATATTGAACTGATTATTATGACAAACCTGTGTTATCAGCACAGTTCATGACTGCACCTACAGGGAGAGCAAGCGAAATACGGAATTTCGCTCCCGCCGTTCCTCCACGACCTATTAATAAAATAATAAAATGATTTACTCAGTACATCAGTCATCATCAGTAGAAATGAAACAGTCAAGAAAAATCAAAAGTAAGAAACAGTCAACTGCTCATTTGACTAAATAGCAATGCGCAAACAAACAGTATCATGATAATACATAATGCAATCGTGAAATTGTAAGTTGTCAGCTGTATGCCAGTTACACTATCAACTATTGACACAATTGCAACTTACAATTTAAAATTGTCTAATCTTTTAACTAAATCATACGTTACTTACCTCTCTTAGACATTTTTAACGCTCTCTATATTCTTAATCACTGAGGTCAATCGTCCGGAAACAAACTAGGTTAATAAGACTCTAGAGCGAGTATAGATTAACCTAAAATGTGATGTTGAATATGGCTTGAATGCTTCACTACAACCAACTCAAAAGAACATTATAAGGCATGCCGCAATATTGGTTTAAAGAATCCACGAATTGGATTGGGGAGAAGTGATACAAATGGAAACAACAAAGGACGAGCACAATGGTGCACGCACGCGTTCCACTTCAAAAGGTGTGTTACGGTTTACGGTACGGTTGAACAGCATAAATGTCAAATGTAGATGTGCCTTGCCTAAAAGTGATGAATGAACTCATGATTATGATCAGGATCACCATCTTCAGTTTGAGATATGAGGAGAAATATAGAATACCAGTTTGTTTTAAACATTTAATAATTTTTATGAATCTGCAATATTTCCGTACGCTGACTGATATTCTAATTCATAACTGATAATAGTTCCAACAGTACAATTTTATCATCAAAATTATGCAAAAATTATAACATTTTAGAGCTAGGAGCTGTGTTAATCTAATCGAGCTTAAAGCTTAAAATGTACATTTGTACCGCTAAAAGGATAATTGAATGTACTGACTGACGAATTTGAATAAATGTAGATCAAATAGCATGAGACCATTTTTGTCGACCGGTGGTTTGTAATTCGTAATTTGTAGCGTATTTCCACGTAACTACTTGAAATCCAATCTGAATCCAAGAGCACAAATTAACCTGATAAATTTTAGTAGATTGGGCAAGGTGACAAGTTTAAGAATATTACGATCGGCCAGTGTCCATAAATTTCTGGAAGTTGTTCTGGGAATGTGAGTTAAAAATTACGAAAAAGACCATTAAGAAAAAAAGTTAACCATTCAAAGCCATCTTTATAATGCCGAACAAAAAGTACTGGGGTCTGGGGTTGCAGGTAGTTGCGTGAGCCTGTGCTGTGTTACTGGTATGAATTATGATTAATTATGAATCTTCTGATATCGACAATGACAATGGCGAAGAATTATTATGTATTAATTCAAAGAGCAATTTCTTAACTCTTTTTCAGACATTCTATCATAGTTTTTAATAGAGATTATTTAGCTATTTTATCACAAAATGTTGTTTTAATTTTAGCAGTGAAAAAAGTTCATGTTCATTTTCTATTCAAACAAAAGTAGAATTTAAAAAGGAGCCATTTTTGCTTTTCACTGAAGACAAATACATAATGTACATGGAAAGGGATAGGAGTATAAAAGAGCTTAAGTATAACGTTCGAATGAGGAAAGAGTTATAATTTAAAGGTAAGATTTAACATTTATAATAAGAATTGCAATGCTATGTATACGACACCCACAATGATACTAAAAGTTTCAAGACGTTTCGAACAGTTCATCTCTCTGTACAGCTGCAGCTGCACAATAGTCGAACTTGTTTTGCTAGCTGACAAGATGTTTATTTGTCCAGCCAGACTAAAAATGTGTTTAAAGCATGTTTATGTTTATTTTTAACGAGCATAATCGTCTAAGCCCACAAAATCATGACTTGTGTGGGGATTAGTGAAATCCTTGCGGTCATTGAACTGCACAACTTCCATGATAATGAGGTTTAACAAAGATTTGTGTCAGTCAATGTTCAGCAAGATGAACATATTTTATCGCTTGTTTTTTATCCAAAATACTTGCAATGTTCAGTTCTGATCCTCTTTTGCTCATAAACACGAAAATGGAAGATTTCAGTAAGAAATCCATTGATTGAAGGTTTGTTTTCTCGTCATCTTTACTCTTTACTTGTTTTGCGTCTCGTGCTCGTGTTGAAATACAAGTAGGTTATTTATGTTTGCCCTCCTCCTGCGCGTTGCCGGCTCTAGACGGCTATAAAATTGCTCCCTAAACACTGCATACACACATATCCTTGCATTGCAAACTGAACCTCAGATAAGTTTTGGAAACTGTAAATATTTTAGCGTGTTTATTACAGTTTCCAGATGCAAAAATAACAAACCACGTCTTGTTGAATGAAAGTTGATATGCAGAATGAATGTTTTCAGTTTCTATGCAATTCTACAAATAATGAAGAATTAGGTATATGGAATGCAAATTCTAGATAGAAATAGGAAGTCTGTCATAATGCTTTTCAGTTTTTTGCTGACATGCATGTGGAGTCTGATGGAGTGCATTTTCATCATCACCAAAATTGTTGATATAAAGTGAACAGAAACTGATAACGAAGGTTACAAGAGTCAAAACATAAGTAAACCATGAGTAGTTTGACATCGTCCTGGCATAGTAGCTCATTGACTTTTGTGTCACCGCAGAATCATCAGCAGGCATCAATTCGTTCTTTGACAACGAGTCAACCAAGATTTGTCCTGCCTTCCCGTTCAAAGATGGCGAAAATAGGTTTCATTGTGCTCGCGGCATTTCTTGTATTAATAGTAATAGGATTTGTAATTGGAGATACAACAACCCCTCAACCTGGAACAGGACGTCCAAAACCGAGAAGCAAATTGTCACTGCAGAAAAAACGGAGACCCGGTACTGGTCCATTGTCAAAATTGCGTCTTGATGAATCTTCCACTACTGCTACGCTTGAGGAAACTGGTCTTGACTCTTCAGTGACGGAAATCGAAGGTCTGTTTAATCCAAATGGGGAGGATAGAATTGAAGAACTTGTTGATCCTACTGAAGCAACCACTGCAAGGCCAGTAAAGACTAAGAAAGCATTAAGGTCTCAGCATCCTACTCCAGAACGCCCTGTTCAAGATCCTAGCTTTCCGATTCCTGAAGGATGTGAGGAATGTGATATCCCTTCTTGTAAAAGTCCCCCAGAGAGTTCATGTGCTGCAGGATTGGTACACATGCTTACAGAATATTTGCTACTTTTTATAAGATTTAAGTTTTAGCCAAGGTTTACATTTTTAAGGTTCTAGATCGATGCTCATGCTGCTTTATTTGTGGAAGTGGGGAAGGGAATAGGTGCTTCAACGCAACTATACCAAATCTTTCGTATAATACGGACGTTGGAATGTGCGGAACTGAACTTTCCTGCATTTTAAGAAGTGATTTAGAACCAAATGTAATTTAGCAACATCGGCTTTAATTAGTATTCCAAATATGTACTAATTGTGCATCAATAGAACGTAAATAGAATGCTGAGTACAATGAAACACTTGTAAAATTATACAGGAACCAAGGGAAGCCCTGTGCGAATGTCGTGATCGACGACTTGTCTGCGGAAATGATAAACAGACATATATCAGTGAATGCAAAATTCATGAAGCTGCTCATTCTAACCCTGGTTTAGCGGTTGCCACCTGGGGCCCATGCGTTTCAGGTAAAATTTTAAAATTAGCTGGTAGTCCTATGTATTTCCAATTCCCGACACGAATTTTCTGAAAAACTTTAGTAGTGGTTCGTAGCTGTACAAACAACGAGGGCATAGTTTTGCTGTGGTTCATCATCAAATTTTCGAACAAACTTTGCAATTACTGAATAGTAAAACCTGATTATTTTTTCCTATTTGTACGTTCAAACACAGGAAAATGCTTGCATGTCATAACCCCTACTTTGTTAAAAACTCAGGCTCAGACTCGAATTTTTCACGGTCACGTCAGGGCAATTTTTTCAGAGATCGGGAATGAGAAATAATAAACTATCGTTTTTATTACATAGCAAATTCAAGCATTCAAATAATAATAATGAATCCTATATTTTTGGCGTATGCAATGGCATACATATGTGTATATTTTAACATTTTCATCTATATAATTACAGAAAAGTTAATGAGAACATGTTTTCAGCCTAATGAGAGTAGCGGATGTTTCCTTCATATAAAGTAATATTTAAACTACGGTGCTTGATTTTTTCCTTTTGACTAGCTCCTTGGATGCCGTCTTCAATTGAAAACGCTTCTGTTGCAGAAGGAGAAGACGTATCGCTGTCCTGTGAAGTGAAAGCCTTTCCAAGTAAAATTCGTGCTTTGTTAATAAATAATTTTAGCATGTAAATGGTTTATGTTGGGTACTAATGTTTATAAATAAGACAATTCCTGAATTGTTCAATAATACCTCAGTTTTGCCATGTACATTAATAAATACTTTTGATAGGTCCGATTATACATTGGGAATTCATTTCTGACGAATCTAGCGGATCGAAAATTTTACCAGGTGAAACAGATAAAAATATATATTATATAATGCCTGCTTAGGTTTGGCTATGTGTGCACAGTTCACAGTTAGATAAATAACTTTTAACAACATGTGCTGTCATATCTGGTATTCACTACTTCTAGGTGACGATTCCAGCGTTGTTGTTGTGGTTCGCGGTGGACCAGAACAAACAATGAGTACAAGCTGGATCCAGATTATCGGAGTCACGAACCAACGACAGGGAACTTACTACTGCGTGGCAAAGAACTCTGAAGGTGTAACAAGAAGTGCTGCCATAGTCATGATACAAAAGGATGGAATTTTGCCATTAAATCGGGGAAATTAGTACAACAGAAGTAATACCGAATCATCGCGGATCGGCAGGGTTTTCTGTAATTTAGTGAAGAAAATCATCTCTTTTTGTGCTTGTGGCATTTTAATTTGTTGAGGGTTAATCATGAATATATTAACGTATTACGTCTATATAGCCATGAATACGACTTAAATACTATTGATGTTTTGTTTGGAAAGTTTTCTACACAAATATTAAAATTCAAAATCAAAAAGGGTTATGACGACTCTATTGAGATTATAAAGGCTTGAAAAAGTGGCAATTGTTCGCATGTAATGTATGTATACTCGACCAGATTATTAACCCAATAATGAATAATTTATTATCAAGAAACTGGCTTCAGGTGATGTCTTTACTGTACGGAAATAAAAATCTAAACGCCTTCCTAGATGCCTTACACCTAGTGCAGTTTAGTGAAAAGTTTTTAAAGTCACAAATACGGCCAAAATATCAAAATTTTAATGAATTTTTAAGCTCTGATATAGGATGATAACATCGATAATAATTTTCCAAACTTGAGTTGGACAATGAAAAGATTTCAGATTCGTAATCCATACATCGAATGATCGAAACTTAAAATGATGTTTGATAATTAGTCTAAATGCAAAATTGATTGATTGATTGCGAAGTTTTTTTAAGTGACATTAATCAGAACTTGTAAAGTTTCCATCCACCATCAGTCCATTTGTACTTAAGCTAATTCCTATGATTCTCTTAATATAGATTTTTTTACAAACTTTTCGTTTCGTGACTTAAGAAAATACACTTTAACCTTTCTTTCGGTCTTCTTGTTAGTGACCATTTAGTAGTTTATAATATATGGCTTCGCGAAGTGTGAAAAATGTGCTCCCTTCGTAAAATGTAAACTTATGCTTTGGGTAGTTTTTAGGGGGGAAATGTAGCCGTTAACATAAAGAATGAACATAGTTATGTAATTGATTCCAGTTAACAATAAAGCGTACAAAAAAATTGGAATTAAAGGTTATAATGGCATGGTTATTTCTAGTGAGTCAATTTGCCCCTAGTTAAACCATAATTTTTCTTTAATGTTTATGGCGTTTGAGATTTGATTTTTACTGTCATTCAATAATTAAAGTATACGTCAAATGGCATGGACAAAGGATGTTAAACTGTTATACATGCAGAAAGGATCACAAGATGACACAACATTACTTTACATTACGCACACATTCACTGGAGGTTATGCTGCTATGCTGTAAGCTGTAAATAATGTATATACTATTGTGAAGCATAGGATAGGAAATTGTGTCTCATGATTGGGTACTTGATGTAAAGCTTTCCATACAACATCGCGTCTACAAATATAAAACTAGAAATATTCGAACTAGTCAAACCAACCCAGAAAGGAACTAAAATACTTTAAGCAACAAAGTAACAGAGAATGATCGATGTTGATCGATCGAGGATGCGATGATGTTAATACGCATAATTTTCCCCATTTAAGTCTATAAAATATTACACTTCGCTAATTCAACATTAAATTTTGTCAATATTGACACCACATTTTTCTGTTTTCTAAGATTCAGAGTTTATAAATTTACATGTATCTTGATTATGTAACCAACGGTCAATTTCATCTCTTTTTAAAATATTACTACTCAATTTTCATGCAATAACATCAACTGAAAGCTTAAAAGGCAAGGTCAGAAAGGTGGGCAGGCCATTACTTCTTCAAAATAATCATTTAAAACTAATCAAGTATATTACTGCATGCCTCTGTGTGTCTGTCCGGGACCTTTTTAGTTGGTTGGTGGGTTGGTTGGAGGATTTGGCGAGTACAACAATAATTTTCGGATTTTGTTTTGTTTATTAGTTAATTGATCTGTAAGGTTGTAATTTGAACTTAATTAACACCGTTTGATTGTAATTAGTG
>JAHZNA010003855.1:0-16285 GCA_027743935.1 Sinodicranocentrus sp. ZH6 | reverse complement strand
GTAAATAACATGTTCGGTTTCATGGGTCTATCCCAAAGGAAACTTGTTAATAAATCCAATCCAATCCAATATATTTTTACTCGTATAGTTTTGGTTTCATATTTAAAGTCTTAAAGTTGACAAATATTTAAGTATTTTTTGAATACAGCGAAAATCCATCGATATGAGCTTAGGCTTTGGGCGTGTATTGTAGGAAAATGACTCAAACCTTGAACGTTAGATTAGTTAGGAATATGTTGTAAATATTTTTGAATTTCTTTCGCCATATCAATGCTAGCAGTATTCTTTAATTTTCATTATTTTTAATGAAAAAAATGAACATTCCTCTATGCTTTTCTAGCATATAGCGTGCAGCAGCGTACTTCTTTAGCTGCGCTCCTGAAAATTGACTTTTTTAAACCTGAGCACAAAGCACATTGGTAGATTTCCTCACTTGGTGCAGTTAGCTGCTATAGTCTTCAGTTCAGCAAAACATGTATACCAACCATTGCCGATTTTTACCTTCATCCATATTGAATTGACTAACTTGTCGTTAGTCGGCTAATTACGATAATTATAATTATTGAAGAAAGAAGGTAGACCGATTTAAGATGGGTATGAGAATGCGAGTTTGAATGAGTTGGCATTAACGCGGCTTGGCGGCTTAATTTTTTTTAAAAACTGTCAATATTTTAATTCCTCTACATACATTCTGATTGTTTGATTGATCATTGTCATGGATAACTCTTTTTGGTCCCGCTTATCAGACTTTTTGCGAAATAAATATTTAAATTTTGTAGTTTCTAAATTTTGCATAAATGCTATGCTCCGTTGTTCCGTCCGGTTTCCACACGTTCTGGCGGGGCTCCGATCCCGAGTTCCACTTTACCTCTGCTGGGGTGGATGACGTTGGTTGTCGTCGAGTAGTCTTCAAATGTTCTTCCAACTCTGCTCTCTTATGCTGGGAAGGGGATTCCAGCATCGTTTGATCCCTTGGCTTTGCCCAGTGCATTGTCTTTAAAAAATAACAATCAATACTTAAACAAGTGGGAAAATTATTCGTGTAGAAAAAATAATTCAGCAGGATAATCACTTACGGTTGCACATCGATTGCTCATGGAAAGCCATTGCTTATACGGAATACACATTTCACTTTGCCTCCAGCGATCATACTTTTGTCTCTTTTCGGAATCCAATAGTATATCTCTAGCTTCTTGAAGTTTTTGAAATCTGCCTAGAGCTTTCACATCTCCAGGATGCTTATCGGGATGACATTGGAGAGCCCGAACACGATATTCCGCTGTGATTTGCTCCTCCTTGATGTATCATATATTTACTCATAAATCTAGTTGCAAAATAACAAGTGCCTGGAACCAACTAACTATAAGGGAACAAGATCAAAGTTCTTACTAACCGTTGATGATTCTGAACATCCAAGAATTTTAAAGTAGTCATCCTCATCTCCTCTCTTTCCATCGAGGATTACTCCAAACATATCCCCTGCCATGTATGCCCTTACCGTATCAATGTATAAATATGTGTTATTATTCACTTGTTGAATTGTATAACTTAACTATAAGCTCCCAAGGTCATTTCACATTAATTCAAAGTTAGATCCCCTAATACGTTTATTTGTAGAAAGTTTCTTGGTTTTTTAAATTGCAAATGAAGAATAAATGTACAACTCGGACTGTAGCAAAACTACATCTGTGTCTAGTCTAGTCTAGAAGAATTGTCTGTGCAATCAATGCTCTTTCCTTTGCAGGAATACAGCAGCTCTTGTAGTGTGGTACATGGGTTCTTTACATCCCAGAGGATGTGCACATTTCACCCACTTTCAGTTTTCATCGGAAATATCCGCACGAGAAAGGAAGGCAGTGTCTCAGTATGACGCAAGAATCCAAGCTTCCCCACATCTCTGCTTTCACTTTTTGCCAACCAGTTCACCTGCATATATATTGTGGAACGAATACACTTGGAATATCGCTACACAACGAAAGTATCCCCGTATTTGGAATTACAGTTTGCTGAAAAGTTTCTTCTAATGTATGCTTATTTATAAAAAACTATAACCTATAACCGCTAATTTATTCCCTTCTTCTTCTAAATGTTGAGTACGAAAACACTTGACCTGACCCCACAATCCTTCACAATCGACAACTCCTTAAGTCATAATGTGAATGATGTTGCATTTAACGAGAATCTCAGCAAGTTGTATATAATTCTGATAATTGTATTTGAATGAAAATAATGTGTGGCTTCATTACACAGCTCATCTGTTTTCCTTGAAGATTTTTACATTTCCACATGAGTGAATAGCCTAGCTCCACTTATCATCATTGGCATCTTTATATAACGCCAATATTTTTTGCTTCAACTTCAGTTTCTCATGTCCCTGTACTCCATGTATGTGCATGCTTTGTATATTATGGTCGTATGCATTAGACAGGCATATTACTACATGCGTTCTCATGTAGTTAATTACTACCCTTTGATCTTTTCAGTAGCGTGCATGTTGAGTAATGATTACTCAGCATTTATACTTACGTCAAATATAAAAACAAAAACTGGTTTCTTGCATGCTACCAAATCACCTCTTCTTATATCCATCTTCTAAATATAGCTTTAAATATCATAATATGATGTCATATTCTCTATCTATGTATGCTTTTGTGCTGAACGACGAGTGTGTGGTAAATGCAGAAAAATGGATGAGCTAAAGTGAAATAACATAGACGTTTAGTTTTTTTGAGATTCATTGTGATGGATGTCGGACAGGAACAATAATGCATGTTAAAATACTACATTTTTTATTGCACAATCAAAAGAAATCGGTTAGCATTAACACTGAATGTATAATATGGAATTGGATGCATAATTTAAAAAGCGATAACTCGCCTTTTCGAAAACACTTGTAACTTCGTTAAATACTAGGATAACATTTTGATAAGCATTCCAATTAAGTCGTGATGACACTGATTTAATATTGGGGCGAGTCGTGTTCGTACATCTTCGATTTCGTCCACAGACCCATGTTGTACAGCTATCACGAGAGATTTTAACTGAATATGAACGTTCTTTATTTCCTCACTTACTCCACTTGTCACGCCACCACTATCTCCTGTTGGGGAGGTGCCTTTACTAGATAAATTTTTAAGTCCAGTGTCGTGTTCCAGTCCTTTTGGTTTATTTTTCGAGTCTGGCCAAATGAAGCCTAATACATCAACTGAGTTTGTGCCAAGGAGCATGATCAAACATACGCGAAGGATTTCCATGCGATTGATGAACAGGGCACGAAAGTCGGGGGAGATTTCTTCATCGTTACAGTTGCCGATCCCGATTAGGGTGTCGTTGATCATTTTGAGAGTGCTTTCATAGTCCGTCATTTCCAGCTTGCATCGTATTATTTGTTCAGTGACGACGACCTGATCTATGTATGTAAATTGAGATCGGACTGTGTCTAAAGCTGACCTATAATATTTCAGAGCTTCACCGTAAGCTCCGTCTTTGAAAAGGGATTCTGCCACTTCTAGGGTAACGAGGACGCTGAGACCGAAGAAATTCTGACGCTTGTAAATAGCTGCTGCTTGACTTAAACACTGAACAGCCATCTGTTTCAATTAAGAAAGGAAATACTATTATTAATACAAATATATCATGCTGGCATGTCGAATGCTCAACCAGTGAGACATTAATTTTCTGCTACCTGAGCTTTCCCTGGTAGTGAGGAGTGAAGGCTTTCCGAACGAAAGAAGAGAGAGTCGTAGTCATCCTGAAAAAATCTCTGTCCATCTCGAGCGGCTAGATACAAGCGTCCAGACTTGAGGAGGAGATTCGCTTGTTGAATTGGATTTTTAAGGGGCTCGTGACATTTAGCTGCTTCCATGTAACACACTGCAGCATACTCATTCTGGTTTTCTCTTTGCAACTCGAGAGCAAGTTCCTCTGCGAAGAATAAAATAAAATAGCCACGTTCTTTTACTGAAACGGTAAAACTATCTATAATCTTTTTTAACTAAGCTTATATATGAAAACCAACCATATTGCTCAATAGCGTCGGCAACGTTAGGCTTTCTGAAAAACCGTCTGTAATTCAAATGGTCAAGAATTGAAGTCTTAAAACTGTTAAACCATGTGCCATTCAACTTTCTTAGTTCATAAGGTACTTTATACATTTATAATTTTACTTTTTCAAGCCCTGGCCAATAGCCTTGAATTGTGGGAGGAAGTCAGCATTGTTAGGAGATAAGTGTCCTGTAATATCTGCCATCATCTGGTATGTACGGTCAACTGACTGTTTCTCCTCAGTCACTAATTAGCACAGTAATTACTTTAACTCATCTCTTAAAGATTTTTCTTCAGAATTACATACCTACAATCTACCTATATACTAACTAGAACAGCTTTTATCACTGTAAGGAAGTGCAGACTGTATAATCTTCGGATATAGAGCAGTTTACAAACTGACATTAGTGTCTCAATATCATGAGCTTTGGCTTTGCTCTTTTCCTTTAAAACTCTCTTTTTTTCTCAGCTGATGTCCCTGTCTCTCACTCGTGGGATTTGATATTATAACGTTTGCCCCTACAGCATAGTTCGGCATAGGGGTACCCCTCAGCACATTTCTTAAGTAAGTACGAAAATATTTCCAATTTGATACTTAACTGGTCGGAAAATAATAAGCTAGAAACTTATATTTCCTTCTAATTGCCAACACAATGATTTTATGATTTATCCGATTTTTTTCCAACTCAAACTAATTTTCCTCCAAGCATGTAAAAAAGTAAGATAGCTAAAAACGGTCAAATATGGTTATATATACTAGATTGGCAGTTAAAAATTAAATAGTTTGGGCCAAAATGCACCACTACATGGTACTACTACTGCTCATTTGCATTGCTGAGAGGATATGACTATGTAGCGAAACTGAAAAACTCGCAATCTGATACTATTCCAATGTTGAACATTGTTTGAAAACAATAAATCCCTTTATAATTTTAGAAACCATTACATTCGGGCTAAAACCAATTCAGTACAATAGTTTTTTATCGGCAAGTTACTAAAGCCATTTTCTAGACATCATCCGAATACCATTGTATTTAAGACTTTTGAATTTTTGTAGTCCGGAAAAAACACCTCAACAGTCATCCGGACATGGTTGGATTAATCCGGAAAAAATTTTTTTTTAGCAATGTCAAATAAATAAAATTATTAAAATTTCTTTATCATAGTATCATCATAAGTATCATATATATCATATTCTCATAGCTTGACCTGCATCTTATCTCATAATTAGCTCTGCTTTTTTTTAACCATCTGTAAAACCCAATGGAAAAATGTGCTTTAGGGTGCTTCATCAAGGTTACATGTTCCTCTATAAATACCTATCAGCTTTCTACAATCTCCTTCTAATCTGGTATCTGTGACTTTTCCCTTCCCTCAACTCATATCATAATGATACATTTACTAGTGTTTAACTCCTCTTGTACCCAACAATGTTTCTCGATGAAGCACTTTGCCAACATTACACAATCAAAGCTCTCTCGTCTCTAGTCCTAGTCGTCTAAAAGTAGTCAGTCCTGCTGTCCTGAAGAATCCTCTCTATTCGCATCTCCTCATCATATGGTCTACCTTCATTTCACCATTCACATCATCTTCTCATTCAGGATATTGTTCCAAGTATTGTACATCAAAGTCATGATGAGGAACAAATCGCCTGCAAAATTCTAGTACACAGCCCATACGAAATCCACGTCAGCTTACAATACTTACGCACGAGAAAAAAAAGTGCAAGTGCTTGTCACACGAAATGTGGTTGTGGTCACACAATCAATTCTTCCTCTGAACATTAGCCGTTCTCCTTTTGTGTCCATGTTTTCCAGCAGTTATCATCCAAAGGGATTCAGCGAAGGTCATCATATATTTTACCTGGAGGAATAAACCAGTTTTTTTGGATATTGTGTAGAATAGGTTTTTTTTAAAGGAGACTATTTTTAAAAGGATTTTAAATATAATTATTTGTAAACTGGAAATTTTCCATTGGCAAAAGAGTTAAGAGTTTTAGTAGTGTTAAGAGGGTAAGTTTATCGTTTGTTGTACTATTTTTTATTATCATTCCTTCCCTCCTTCCTCCATCTACCGTCACCCTCTATTCCCTGGTTAGTAGGTAATCAATTTTTAGTCAATTTTTAACTTGGTTACGCCTTATACCAGGATTTTTGCATGGGAAAGTTCAGCAAAGTTTTTTTTTTAAAAAATATGTTGTTTCTCGTCGTGAAGCTCATAAATACTTGAAACTCTTCAAGTTAGAAAAACATGATCTCATCGTCATCCTTACCAAAAAAGCAGCGGTACAGGTCCCAGTGGAGGCACACATGTTGAAGGCGAAGGCAATTGTACCTGTAACCTTACCATGGTCAGAGATATGGGAGTTATGTATATTGGCTTGTGGTGCAGAGATTGCAAATTTACCTTCTTCGTTTGTTGCAACTTGCACTCAAGTTACTAAAAAAATCCTTAGTGGTACAGCTAGACATCGTATATTGTAGGCTTTGACGTGCATTAGAAGATAAGCTTACGTGTGTTAATGTTAATCGTGCTAATAGGGATATACCCCAAATACAGGATAGGTTCTGTATGCGATGTACATTTTGTGGGGTGATCAGTATTAATTCATTTTTATTTCTATCAGCTTCCTACACGGTAGAGCAATGGCGATACCAGATACAATATTTAAATTACAATAAAAAAATTATTTTCCCATTATTATTTGCATTTGGGTGTTCTGGATTGTTAAACAAATCCCAACATTGACATTTATCAGCTTCCACTGGGAATCATTGTAACCAGGATATAATTTTCTACGCTAGGGTAAATATAAATCACTCAATTTGTGTGCATAACTTGTTTGCGCTTGAATATCGAGAAATACCTTTGGCGAGTTTGGTGTATTTTGCGTATTTGCATTTCAACTTTGGTCCTGTGCACAGCTCACAATTTATAGGCTGCCATTTTTTTCCTTTCTTCAAGAGTAAAAAAGTTTCAGTAAATTATTGAAAGTTTTTTTTAAAATAAAATACTGTTTTTGTTTTTTCTCAGGTGAAACACCCGTTACCCAAGATGCGGGTGGTAGTGTTTGCACTACTTTGTTTGTTTGTGGTGGGCTGCGTAGCCCCGCCTGTGACAGAGCAGAAGAAAAAGAAACATGACAAAGAAGGTCCGGAAGACAATGAAATTGAGGAGCAGGTATGGTCAATTTCATAAAAGTGTCGGATAACGAGAGAATTGTAGTTTTTGGAGGAGCTAAAGAATTTCTTAATGTTTTCAGGCATTTGATGTCGAGTACAAACGCTATCTTCAAGAAGTAGTTAATGTTTTAGAAAATGACGAAGACTTTAAAACTCGCCTTACTAAAGCGGATCCTGAAGACATCAAAAGTGGTAATATTGCCAAAGAAATTGAATTCGTTAATCACAATGTGCGCTCCAAGCTGGACGAGTTGAAGCGTCAAGAGTTGGAAAGGTTGAGACAAGCAGCAATGAGGCAATACGAGCATGACAATGGGATTGACCGGAAACATATGAAAATCCCTGCGCATCTTGACCCCAACAATCCACATACTTTCGAAGCGGAAGATTTACGCAAGCTTATAGTGCAAACGACAAAAGACCTTGAGACCGCGGATAAGAAGAGGAAGAGCAGTATGCTAGATCGCATGAAGACGAAATTCGCCGAATGATCGAACAAGGATTGGTAAGTTCACCGAAATATTTGCTTACACTTGCGTTTTCTTTGTTTGTGCATGTCTTTTAGTTGCGTGTTTTTGTTTGTTTTCGTCATCATTGTCCCGTTGTGCTTGCTGTTTTGCTAATTTTTTTTGCGATGATGAGATCCCACCTGCTCCACCTGGTTATGTACCCGTTATACTCCCTCCAGAGGCTCAGCATCATGCTCAGATGCAGGGCCTGCATCCACAACAGCTGGCCGCCCATGCCCAAGGACACCATGTAATCTCCACAGCAAGCTTTTCTGTTTTAGATAGCTTCGCAATACCAAATAATGTCGAAAAAATGACTATGGTTAACTATTTGTTTAAAATAATCTTTTTTCCCCTAAAATTTCTCAGATTCCTCCTCCTGGAGTACATCCTAATGCAATCCCCCATGGTCAAGGATATCACCCACAGGACCCCCAGCACTTCCAAGCCCAACAAGGCTACCACCCACAACAAGGACAGCAAGGTCAGGTGCCGTACCACCCAGCGCAAGGAATACCACAGCAGCATCATCAACAACAGTTTGACCACCACCAACAACAGCTTAATCATCATCAGCAACAACAGCTTGATCACCATCAGCAACAACAGCTTGATCACCATCAGCAACAACAGCTTGACCACCATCAGCAACAACAGCAAGCATACCACCAGCCCCAACTTGGTCACCATGAGCAACAGGTGTACCAACAACCGCAAGGGAGTCACCACGCCCAGCAGATTCAACATGAAGCCATTCCGCAGCAGTACAATCCTCCTGTGGCCAGCCATCAACAGGGGCAAGTGCAGCAACACCAACAAATCGCCTCTGAACACCATTATCCACCAGTTGCTCCACCTCAACAGCAACAACATCAAATTCAAGGTGCTCCCGCTGGTACGGTCAATACTGGCAGCCAAGGTCATGTTCCTGTACAGCAACAACATCAAGCCCAACAAGATGTAGTAGTACCTCCTTCCGGCCAAGTACCTGCGCATCCACCACCACCCCAAAACGCTGTTCACCAACAGCAAGCCGGAACACACTGACGACGAAGAAGATTGTAGTGTTGTTTTATTTTTTTTCAAAGTAACCCCTTCTCGTAATGGAATCACTCGCCCAGTGAGAAAATGATTTAATTTTTTAAAGTTCTTTATCCCCTTTGGTATTTCTTTTCCTTCATTCTTCCCCAGAGGTATTCTGATTTTAACTCCGGAGACAACGAGAGAAACGCGTTTTTGGTGCTAAAATTCACAAAAAAAGTCTTGTGCGATTTACTTTTTTGTATTCTGCACATACCCTTCGCACTCCAAGTTATCATATCACATCCCCTCGTTCAAAAATGTCTCATCGTCATCATTTCACCCACCCATTCCCCATGTTTTTGTAGAAATATGTATTCAAAAGATTTTAAAAACTTTCAAATTGTTCATCACTTGTTAAAAGCTATGCATTTTTTATGACTGACTTTCAGACTGTCTTTTTGAAACAAAAAACAAAACTATTCGTGAGTGTAATTAAACAGCATTTTTTTGTAATTTTACCAGTTTTTATTAAATAATTTTCCTCAGCGGTTATACAAGTAAGGGAGAAAATAATTTCTAGCCTTGTGTTCTTCCTTAGATATTTGTAAATTAGGAGTAATAGACTAAAACATTGTTTTTTCTTCTGTTTTCGTATGATATCTGTCTGTGTGTGTAACCAGCGTACATATAGTCTGTACATATTTGTGTGCTAAATGCGAGAACAAACGTGGGAATTGTGGTAATGTTTTTGACGCCATTTTAAACTTGCTAATATTGTTGACTATTATGTGAATATTACATAAGTAAATAAGGAAGTACTTCTCTGCATTCGAATGTAATTAAACCCTACGAATTAAATGTAATAGCAGTTTTCTCTCTTGAAACTGTTCTATGCCTAATTTTGATCTGATTTTTTATAAGCGAAAAAACAAAGACATATGCTTCGATATAAAATAAAATGAATGAATAAGCAAACCTGAAAACTTTTATTGTTTGGTCTCGTGAGCAAAAGTCTCAATCTTATTTGGCAACGTCATATCAGCATACTTTACATTGGTCGATTTAACTCATGTTTGTATGATAATGAGGTGGAAACAGCTTTCATGAAAGATAAAAGTAATTTTGTAATTTTTTATTAATTTCCTAAATATTTTACGATGTACATTAGTGTACACTTCGACGCATGTACAATTTACAAAGTGGCTACTTATAACCCTTGCGATTTTCAGCAAATGTTTGATTTCGCGATGATTTTACAAACGAGTGTGTTCTCTTTGACAAAGCCGTTGGAAAATATTTTGTGAATCGGGCAGAATTCCGGATAGCCAAAGCCTTTCGGATTTCGGGGTAAAGTTGGCTTTGAAAACGCTGCGGCTTCCGGTTTTGAAGACATCAGTTCTGCTACAGAGTCCTCTGGGATGGTGGGATGGGTCACCATAAGTTTCATTTCTCCGTGAAACGGCCAATGAAGTGTGTCGTCAAATTCCCCTTGCATGAAGTGAATATACAGACTGATAAAAGTGTCTTCGTCTTGCTCCAGAGGTACATCAACTGGAACTCCAATTCCAGATGTTGAATCCACCATGGAAGAGGAAGATGGCGTGGTGAGATTAAATCTGAGACAAAGTTTGTATCCGAAGGTGTCTGTATAAAAGCCGGGTGAGTTGAGGACTCTGTTTGGATTCCGTCTCATGTCCAAACAGAGTTTGCGAAAGTCTGGGATTTTCCATACGTAGACGCCGTTGCAGTAGCGTGCAGTGAAGTCTTTGATGATCTGAGTTGAAGTGCTAAACAAGCTGACAACAGAGGTAAGCTCAGCTTCCAGCTTGTCAATTTTTATCTGTTTCTCTCGATCTTTCTGCTCGAGAAGGACTAGACGCTGAAATATATCCTGAAGGTGGGGATCAACTCCACCAGGGCCACAACCAGAAGAAGCTCCATTTGATTTTTCCGGATGTTTTGCTTCTTTTTGACTTTGGGAATGGCATAAAGACTCATCGGATTCGGGAAGCCAGGTGGAGTTTAAGTTGGATGGACGAAGACTATTATTGTGCTTCCTTGCGAAGCGAACCGAATCCCAGGATCGCTGTCTTCTAAACTGGTAATCATCGGGACTTAGAGATTCATCTAATAGCCACCGTGTCGAGTCACGGGAGTCTTGTCGAATAAAATAGTCTGAAGTCGATGCTCCGTGAGGATACTCGAGATTTGTTCGAGAGGAATAAATCTTGAGCCGTTTGTAGGCAGCAGTAAGCAGATTAAGATGGTGGTGGACGTCTGCATCAAGATGTCTGCTGAGTTGATCTTGTCTTAAAGAAATGGCACAGCCGACTTCTTTATATGGACATTCTAGACAACCCCCACTTGTCCCGTTGGAACAACCTGATCCGTTTAACAGTGCTAACGCACCAGCAGGGTTCGTAGGAAGGATGTGCTCAGTCTGAATGTGCTTTTCCAAGTCGCAAATTGGAAGGACAGATTTACAACCTAGTTTATCCTTGTACGGACATTTTGCCATGCATTGCATTATCTCCCGACGGGTGTAATTGTCAGGGAAAATGTTCTCGTGGGATAGGGACACAGAGTCTACGGGACACTTTCCATTCTCCTTTCTATTCAATAAATAATGCTCAATTAGTCATTAGTCACAAGCTAGTATCATTTTTCAAAGGAATAATTTTGAATTATTAGATTTAAATTAGCTCTGCACTCACATCACCCATTGGCTAATACAACTGCTGCAGAATCGATGTCCACACGTGGTCAGTACAGGATCCCGCAAGCAAAGTAGGCAGATCGGGCATTCATAACGGGAGTCGGTTCCTCCCAAAAGCTCATAATCATAACCGCCCTAGTCAAATCAAACGAATTTGCAAATAAACTATGAGTCATAGAAGGAAGCACACATGCTAAGCCCTTATCAATATTGTCATCATCCTGTTATCGTTTATATGATAAACTTCAATTGCATACTATTATACTATGCAATATTGAGCAAGTCTCATATTATACCATTTTGCATCGGTATATCACTTCGGAATAGGCGTACCACAACAGCTATATCGAGGTGGTGTTTGGTGTCTGGTGGTAGTGATGTGATGGAAGAAGCAGCGAGAGAAATCACAGCTCAACGAGAAAAGTCAATTTGTCACAAGAGTGCCGTTTTACTACTTTGTTGAGCTGCATGTTCCACCAATATTTACGATTGCCAATCAACCAC
Source organism: Sinodicranocentrus sp. ZH6 (assembly GCA_027743935.1). NCBI lineage: Eukaryota > Metazoa > Arthropoda > Collembola > Entomobryomorpha > Entomobryidae > Sinodicranocentrus > Sinodicranocentrus sp. ZH6. Next base: position 4,307 of record JAHZNA010003855.1, on the reverse strand, counting down.
CTCTCCTTTGAACAACAAGCTCTCAGGAAGTGACAGATAAATAAGCATAACATGACTGTGAGATAAATGAGATGTGCACGCAATTCATTTTCCCATACCACAGGATAACATTGTGATAATACATAGGAAATAGGATAAGATAAGGGAAACACTCTTGGAAAAAATCAATACATTGCAACATACATATTACTAAAGATAAGGTATACATCTTAAACATAAGATTTTTTCCCCTTACGTCAGTATGGTTCGTGGACCAGGTCGAGGGTAAATTAGTTATTAGTGTCGCATTAGACCCTTCCTCGGACGCAGACGAATTGTGCGTGCTTGGACTGGCCATTATTCATCCTTTTCTTAATAAATCTCGTTTTCCACCCGAAAATAAAAACTCTGGATAACTCTTTCAACTGCTTTGTAATGAGATTCTGGGAAACTTTCAATTGTCAATCACAATCACAGCACTCGACACTGATTACATACAAATATATATATATATACAATAACTTCCAACTCTTTCCTTACGAAGTATGAGCATTAAGACTTTAATTGGACGGAATACGTATAGCAGGAGAAATATTTTCTTGATTGTATTATCAGGATTTCATTGACGCACTCTTAAAATTAACCTTTGATTGTCTTGAGAAAATGAAATGATAAGAAGAAGGCTTTCACATATGCTTTTTTAACAAGCAATTACCTAAGTACGTAGTCAATCCCTACAGAGGCATTTGTACCGACTGGATTCCATTCGAAATTACTCAAAGAGGAAATTGAATTTAGCATATTTGCCACCCAACTTGAGGCTACGCTACACTATATCTTCAACTGATTGTCCTTTTAATCAACTTTAGCTAGGGATTTTTCACCCTCCTCTATTCCTCCACCTCCGAAAATGATTTTGTTTATTTGCGGAGGAAACAGAGCAAGGGAAGGTGAGAGGTAGCAGTATAAAATTTACAGCTATAGCATGCCATGCTAAAACAAGTGAGAAAAACGCTCATCATGACTGAAAGGATGACTCAAACGCTGAAACAACTCTTTCCACTTGTTATCCTCATATTGCATTATTATTTGGAATGTGAGCATACTGAGCATATGCACGAGAACAATATATATATATATTTTCCCCTATTTCGTTTCATCCATCAAACAACTACAAGTCCAACAAAATAACGAGGATTGCCCAAATGCATTGTTGTGATTGCTTTTCCACCATGAAAAAAAGTGGTCAATAGGGAATATGAGTGTAATGTAAAGTGTAACTAATATCATGGGAGCAAGTGTAATGCAAGGTGGAAGCAAAGTCAGGCTAGACAAAGTTGGTCTATGCAGAAATAGACGAGGTGAGTGAGGTGGTGCAAGCTTATTTCCTTACTAATATATGCTTCAACTAGAAAAGTTAAAATCCTCAAGAGTATAAATTCCACAATGCTTCATCTCTCTCGGTATTAGATTGCATGGACAGGTATTAAACCTGCTCGCTTTTCCCCTATATCCTGTACACACACACACACACACACTAAAAGTGAACATTTACGAGCACCTGCTCTTTTTTTCTGGCCACTGTTCAATAAAACACCTGCCTGGCATGGCAAAAGCATTTAATGCGAGTGAGGTATTTGCATGCAAAGTATTTTACACAAGGCTCAAGTCCAGCACACAACTTGGGCCACATGTCAACGTTAAGCAGGAAGGAAAAATGTAGAATTTATATCAGTTTTTTTACCATTCCGAACAAGGACCTCATCTGATTTGTCATGCAATTGCATTGGGGAATTGTGAGAATATCCTCATCCAGAATATTCCTTTGCATATAGTATAAGTAATATGTGCTGAGCAAGTTATCAGGAAAAAATCCATATACCACAAAATGACACTTGTCAATTTCCTCCTTCAATGACTTTTTGAGTTGGTTGACGGTTGTGGAAAAAACGGAGAAGTGGATCAAGTTTGATGCCTTGCCATGTTTATTCTCTGACTTTTTGATGGGGTTATGCTGCACTGCATTCGAGTGAAGCTTTATAAGAATTGATGAAGCCAAGTGGAGCCAGCCGTCATGTTAGAGATATTGCATGAGTTACTATACGCCGCAAGTCATCATATATCATTGTTAGTGATTGTTACCACGGGAAGATAACAACGTGGTGATTGTGATGGTGGCATTGCATGATGCTGCTCGTGAAAGATTATTGAGTTAAAGTTGGAGTGCAAAAAAGTATGCTGTCATTTTGACTCATTGAGTGAGCAGCTCAATGTCTGCAGGGTTGATGTTGTTATGTCAACGTCACTGGATATGCCCGCTATCTAGAATCATATGTTGTTTACTCCACATCTGCACCATCTTTATCATCGCTGACTCGTATTGTAATTGTTGGTACGTTTTTGTACATCTAAACTAATAATTTGAATTTCATCATCACTCCAGTCGTTAGTGTTTAAAGAAGACAAACTATTAAAGGTTGTAGGTGTTTGTGTCACTTTTTAGTTGTCAGAGATAGACATGATGTCTATGCTACTGAGAACTTCGAGATTACTTGCACTTCAGGTGTCTGCTTCGTCATCGCCGTCATCAACGGCAAGTTTAGTAGGGATAACAACCCCTCCTCACCGGCATATTGTGGGATCGTCTCAAACTCCAACGATTCCCCCTCTGGTGCCATCATCTTCAGTGAGTAGTTCGGTGAAGATAACAGAGTCGTGTGAAAACCGACTTAGACAGATTCTCGAAAGTGGAAATTTTCTTCGGGTGAGTGTCGAAGGGGGAGGATGCTCCGGTTTCCAGTATAACTTTCAAATTGATCATCAACTGAGTTCGGATGACATGTATGTTTTTAGTTTATGAAATGTTGGCTGTTAGTTAATATAGTATAATATTTTATCCAAAAAGTTACATGCAATCACAGTCATTCTTCTTTGTTTTAAGAATCATTCATCGGGACCGTGATTCTGGGAAATCGGTTGGAGACACAAAAAATACGTCACCATTAGTAGTCACTGACGAAATGAGCCTTGACCTCATCCGCGGCTCTACACTGGACTACGAAACGGAACTAATTCGCTCCACCTTCCGCGTTATTAATAATCCTCTCGCTGAGCAAGGCTGCTCTTGCGGTGCTAGCTTTAATATGAAAATTTAAAAAAATAAATGTTAAATTCCTGATCCCCATTTGTGATTTTTAGTTGTTAGTTGTGTGTATAGTTCGGTCTCGACCTTGAAAAACGTATATTTATTATCGCTATTTTATTTTTTAAATAAAAACCGACTTTACCACGAGTCATAAAAATGTACTGCTCACACTCATATCAAGCTTGGATATCTCATCAACAAATTAAAGGTCTCAAGCTTAAGTCTGCACACAGATTTCATTCATGATTTTGTCCGTTGGTCATATCATTATCATATGCAAATGCGAAAAGGCCAGCGTCTCTTTGGCAAGAGCAACATGTGCTCCATTTATACTGGACTATCATATCTATGCCGTTTGTTTAATGCATCCCTCTGGGAATTAGGATGATCCAATTTTTATTGGAGGGTTTGATTGGTCAAGATTTTTTCCTAGATCAGATGTGAGATGGGGAGCGACTGTTACAGTGAATTAGAAATATTAACTAGTTCATAAAGCATCATGTACAGTAAGGATTGATTGAGGTGGTGCAAAACGAGAAGAGGGCTATGTTGTAGAAGAGGAGTTGATGGTGGGGATTGTGGGGAACCCGATTTCAAGTTCAGTTGAACAGTCAAGTCAGAGAGGATGAAAGACTGGCTGTTGAGCGTATTACGTGGGATATAGCGCAGGAAGGAGAGATGAGAAGAGAACACAGACAGTGACGGATACTTCAACACCAAGTCAGTCAGTCAGTAGGATCAATGCAATGCATTTCTGCATTTACTCCTTCCATATCATCCCAATAACAAAAACAAGCAGCTTCAGCTAAACAACTCTGTGTTCAGAATTGAGCAGTAGAGGAGGAGAATCTGAAACATGGGTTGAGTTGCTTGGAGTTGTCTTCTTCTGGCTCACACCAGAGTAGGCTAGCTTTACTACTGGGAATTTTGACAGACTTTCTTTCACTTGGAGAGATACCCGTCAGCATGTAAAGGAGCTTGAATTGTGGTTAGGTTATGAGGAGCAGATTTATTACGTAGATGAAATCCTTTCATCTAGTATTGATTTGGTCATCATTGTCTGTCTGTCTGTCTGTCTGTCTGTCTGTCTGTCTGTCCGTCTGTCCGTCTGTCAACACGATTCTGACGATATGCGTCGACCGATTTTTACCAAATTTGGTACATAGGTACATTGGGTCAAGAC